>BROG01000789.1:97500-313913 GCA_030159075.1 Atrina japonica | reverse complement strand
TGAATGGTGTGACCGTTAAGTGAATAGATGCACATTAAGTGAACAAAAACTGCACGTTAAGTGAACAAAAGTGTCGGGACCATAGCCCTAACCCTAACCCTATTTAGATACAAATGTGAGAAGGGGAAAATAAACCATCAATATAAATCCATTATGATCAGTCAAAAATTTTGCTATAATAGACAACGTAAGTGTAATAATGAGTCAGTGTATTAGGAATCTTGTCAAGTCCAATATAACATCTTTAAATTTCACATTCCCAGCAAATACACAGTGGTATTTATATGTAAATGAATCATAATTGTTATCTATGAGAGGGAACGAAATTTATTTCATTTTGTGTCGAAATGATTATATCTAAATGGCTGAATTATTTGCTATAGAAAAATATATGTGGTGGAGTGGACATTTTGATAGAAGTTAGGCAATGATGATCGATAGATAACGACTAGTTTGTGCCGACGACATTACTTGTTTTTCTGTCATACATTTTATTGATTAGACTTCAATACTTAGCGTACTTCAGCTATAGATGGAAGTTGTTTTGATTGTTGTATTTTGTACTGTTTCACTTAAATGGAAATTGTAATATCCGCTATAGTTTCCTTACGGAAATCATATATACCCTGCTGTCATTAAGGGCTGATGACACAAGGTATGGCGACAAGATAAAACAATTTAACGTCACTTAATTCGAGAAATAGATGTAGCAAGTCAGCTAAAGTCTGGTGATTGTGGTTTGTTTCCCTATTTGGAATTGATATAACACCTCCATGAAACACGGCATTCCCAGCGATCGGTAACATCGGTCAGTTTGACAAAAAAAATTAGTCCTGGGAATCATATAGCGTTTTGAATAATATTTTGTTTTCCCGCTGAAAGGTTTGCAAATAAGATACGAGATAATTCCAGAGTCCCTGCTTTCTTAATATTATAGTGTGCATATAATCAACGTCGTGACGTAATGACACCAGATAAGCCGTCTACGAACTCTTATGACTGATTACATTACTTAAGTACTAGTTGTGGTCATAGAATTGACTACTGAAAAGACGATGACTATTGCAAGTCTGAATCTGAATATGTAAGTGAACGCCGAACATTTATTGTTTTAGTGGATTATTATGGAAAATGTCTACCCAATATTGTTACAGTACTCATTCGATTGTATATGCTCCAAAATAAACAAAAATGGATTAAGACTCCAGAATTACGAAAAGCATTTGTTCGTGTCAAAAAACACAAAACCACAACTCACGGAATCAAACAATGTACTTGTACGGTACATTATGACCCAAATTAGTATCACGTGATGCTTCACCTAACGGTCTCCGTACCGTACCTTATCCGTCAGGAGAGGAGAAATCGATAGTAATTGGATCTTGAAGAGTCGAACAGTGCAGAGACATTATTGAAAAAAAAAAACAAAAACAACAAACAATAAATTGTTTGGGAATCAAACACTTTGAAATATATAACCATATGGTAGGGTTAGGTAGTCACCCTTAATTGATCAAAAACCATTGGTTAGAATTTTCAATCTGTCATAAGGAATTCATCTCACCACTGCAGCGAGAATACAAAGATGATTAGAGCATTCGCAATGCGACCTGAAATTCATCCTAGTTATATGGTCGATGGACTGTCATGCTTACTGTTACCAGCAAATGGTGTCAACACGGATGATGTCAATTCTGTGCACGTATTTCACGTTTCTCAGCTATATGTTCTTCCCGTGACAACAGAGGTAGTGAAACAGCGTAAAGCGTTACACGATACTAGCGTCCTTACGATGCTGATATATAAAGAATCTCAAGATACCAAAGTATATATATGTAAAGGATGTCCAGAGATACAAATCTGGTAAAAATGGACAAACAAAGATGTCTTGAAACAAGGAGGTGGATCAGGATGGAGGAGTAAGCATCCCCCGTCGACCGGTCACACCCGCCGCGAGTCCACAGTCAAATCCAAATGAAATATGTGAGAAACGAATCCTCGTCACAATTGGTACAAACGTCTCAACAACCGTCAACTAACAGTCAACTCATCATTTCACTTATAGAAACAGAGTAACTGCAAATAAGACTATTATACCTGCCGTAAAATTTGTGGAACGTTGGCACCAAACGCTGTTTTCTATATTCCTATGTCAATAATTTGTTAATGATTAGTTAACATCTGTATATGAAATGTTCATTTGTTTAACACGCACTGGCAAATCGGATCATTTTTGAAATATAAGCTACATATGCGGGAGACTGTTGGATATTACTTCTTAAATGTGGAAAATTTACGATGGGACAACGGAAATTGTCGTGTTTGTCGTTTAGTTTGGTTGTTAATTTTCTGTCTACAGTTAGTAAAATGTCTAAGTATGAAACATGTGCTTGATTCTGTTGTATCTTTAATTTTTAGTATGTTGGGATATAGCGCATCGACATGTGGATGAAAATTGTCATTATTAATCGACAAAATGTCAATATATCTGAATGTCAAATTAAAAGATATCGCTAGCTTTTTCTTCTTTTGATTCAGCAGTTTGTAATTGACGTCTGTTTCGTATGAATAAAGGAACAGGTCAGCTAATAAAGGGGCTTAATTGGTTCCCATAGGAACGCCGACAGATTTTTGAACGACCCAGTCTTTGAATGTTATAGATTTACTATGAAAGAATGGAGCGATAATGATGATGAAGATTTACAACTCTATTTTAGACGTCGAACTGAATTTACAGTGCATAATGCATGTCTATTATTGGAAATGCTTGTAGTTGTATCATAACACTGAATACATGTGTACTAAACCCTAACCCTTATAACCGCGATACATGATGGTCATCTTGGAGTTGTTCAGATAAAGGTGCTTGCGCGTGCTCACCTCTAGTAATATAATCTGCGCAGAGTTGCAAGGGTTGTTCGTAAAACCTTAATGCACCACCTGAAACACCAATGCACCCATGGAAATATCCCATATCCAGATCAAGGCAAAGGCTTTATGTGGATTTTGCATTTTTAGTCTCCATAGACGAGAGCTCGAAATGGTCCAAAGTTGTTGCTATGAAAAGCACAACTGTGGAACGTACCGTTGATTTTGGCGTACTATCCTTGCGAGATATGCACTACCGGAACATATTAGTGGTACAATATGCTTTATGAAAATAAATGTAATCCGTCATACGACATTTCGTATCACCCGAGAACTAATGGACTAGCGAAACGATTCGTTTGAAGATTCCATTCGGCGATGAAGGCTGCTAAATACAATCAGAGCACATTATACTGATTTTCTAATAGGGTACAGAAATAAAGCTCAATCAACAACAGGTGATTCATCTGCTCTTCTATTTATTGGACGAATATTAGGAACATTAGGAACAAATCCGACCGGATGTTGCGCGCGCGGTGTGTCGCAGGCAGGAAGTAGGTGATGTACAGAATTAAATCAAAATTTCGTTCGAAAATGTTATGGTACGTGAATACTTAGAAAAACACAAACAGATACACAGTACGTACAGGAAGCAAACAAACTGGACCGTTATCAAATAAAAGATGAAATCGCACATGGAACGGAATTCCGACGTCATACCAATAAGATGTATTCTTTTGTACTGTCGCCAGTTACTTATTCTGTATTTGGACCTCCTATGTGATTTCCGAAACCCATAATAAAACTGGAAGATTCAAATACATAATTTCCAGTCTCATATGGATATAGTATTTTGTACTTGTGTGCAGGGGCATGATAATCCCCTATGTTATTCATAAGCAGAAAAGGAAGTCTTGAGTACTATTTATTTGAGTCAGTGTTCATTTTAAATTGTTCAAGTTGTTGTAATTCTAGAATAATTTTCATGGAAATGATAACAATTCATTACGATACTCATTACTCTAGAAATAACTGCAAACTAATTTAACCGAGCATAAACTTGCATGTGAACTTTAGCTAGGAAGGTACGATTAAGAATAGTGTCAAATGATAGGACTTCTAGGGAAGAATGTAATGTCCGCTATTATGGAAATGTTATGTAATACCTGTGCATAAATAATTCATTAAAAATAGTACCACGAGCATATGGTTGTCATTAGTTATAGGCAGCTCCATAGCGAACTATTTGAATTTCGCTCTGTTGATGATGTCATCAGAATCCTGGCTTCTGACTGTTGAATTCAAACGACCGCTACAGGGCTGCCTGTGATGTAATACCTGAAGTAAGGTAAGAATGGAATGACAGCTTTCATTACAACAGGTCGGGGTCAAGAAAGGTCAGGTGAATTCAGGAGAGGTAAGTTGCTAAATATTAAAGTAGTGTTTTTTCCCCAGTTTTGAGATTGGGAATGAATGTATTTTTAGATCAGAGATTGAGTTTTCCCAGATTTGTGTCTATTTGTGTAATCAGTGGATCTGCAGCTTTTCTGATTTTCCCTGTTGCTTTTTCAGATCAGTATGGTCTGACAGCTATGTCGACGAAGAGTATGCTGATCCAGTTTCAACAGAGCAAGAAACGGTAGGAGGAGTTCTTAACAGCGAGTATTGCTTGAACATGTTATCATTGTACTACCGGAAACTACTCTGTACCGCTTTGTACACAAAGGGATGTTGGGACAAAGGAGAGATCACTGTTTGGAACAAACGGAAATCATTCTGTATATACTCTATGGTTGGAACAAAGGGGAGATCGCTCTGTATAGACTTTATAAACTGTCAACACCAAAAAGGTAGGGTAGATAGTGAAGCCGGAAATCTATGGAGTACTCCATTTTCGATATGGAATCATGCAATATCCAGTTTAACAGATAGACAGGGTTATTTAGTCTAATACTTTATTTTAACAGAATTGAAACATTAGACTGACAGATCATATGGCATGAGAGATACATGTCAATAGATTGTAACGTTTTACGTTTCAAAGTTGTAAAGCGTGCAGCTTTCTAAGTTTCAAAGTAGTTTTCAAATTTGTTCTTGATAGGGTTAGGGTTAGGGTTGGTTTTACAACGCTAACACCAATCATCCGATGTAAACAGGGGACATACTCGATGGGTATACTCAAAATCAAAATTAAGAAAATGTAATAGGGTGGTGAAGATAATCAGGTATCTGTTGTATAAAACAACGATGATCTAGATCCACGATCTTGACAACAGCGCTGCGTGAATTGTTTTTTACTTATCCATACTTGACAAGTGCGATATCGAGTCATCAGCTGACATAGAGACATGGTTGTATTGCTATAAGGTTTCATATGATTTGTGTAACACTGAGTCGTTGTGAAAGTCCCTTGACAATGTGTACACTCTACAGGTTTTATGGTTTAATCGGGAACACAGGCCGACGGTGCTAAACAACGAAAGCAGATTGGGAGCATTGGTGATCTTCTACATGATCAGGATAAAAATTTGTACTAAATGTAAACTTGTTCCAGACTTTGTCATACTCAACATCTGTATCACGATTTGTTAAATTAGGTTGAGAAATATCAAAACTAGAGCTCTAAAAATGAAAATATTATCATAGCAAAGGACATTAATATATGGACTTGTGACCTCATATATAGACTTTAAATGCTCTTACATTAGAACCCTAGATCAAAGATTAAGACTTTTGATATATATGAAACCTCAATTGTACTTGTCGAGATTGAAATAATTCCAATTTGAAACCTGGAATTTACTTGTCGAGATTGAAATAAATCTCAACTGTTGTTATATATTTAAAGATCTATCTATGATTGGTGAAGCTCTCATTTTGAATCAATTACCACTGTGTATTTTCATTAAAAGAAGACTCCACTTTTGATAGGTAAATATCTATATTTTAAAAGTCGGGGAATGGTACGTTGGTCCTCTAAAACATACCTTCTGATATGTAAGAAACATGGCGCCAGAGGTGGATTTTTGAATTCTTATTTATCTAAACTTCAATAGGAAAAGTACATGTACAGCAGAACATTTCAATAGTAATATCTTACAGGATCGATGTTAATTGTTTTAAAATCAGAATCGCATATTGTATAATCCAACAAATCAAGAGATGGATACATAGATAAACACTTTTTATACTCGATTTTACTATACTTCAATTAATATACATAGATAAAACCATCCGAACGCCTACATTCTTCTTTTTGTGAATGTAGATCGCTTTGAATTTGTAATATTGAAAATGATAGCATTGTTTTACTTCCGTTTGATAATAGCTTTTTGTGTCATTATTTCTAAATAATTAATTAACGAATCGTTTAAACTGATTAAATGCACGTCCAATTTCTGCACCGAAATAGATTGAATTGCTTTTGAAGATAACATCAGATTGTCCATGAAGATATTTTAAAAACTAGTTTTATTAACTTATGAACTTTGAACGTAAGTGAAATTTGAATTACGCACCCAGGATTGAAATATGTGCTCAGCAGAGAATATGACACACACATTAACTTTAGCGAATGTGTAGGTGGATGAACCGTCAGGACACTATCACACGAACTATTAATTGTAGTAGTTCATATGATCTGTTTCCACCGATAAATGCATTCATGTAGAATCATTCATATTGGTAGACTGAATGACTAACGGATTGCCTTTGATTACATTCGTACATTAATATAACTCAATATAAAATTAGCTATTTGATTTCCGACTGTTAACATCGTCAAAAAGTCTAACATCATACGTGCATTTGACATTTTTTCATTTTCCAGGAAAACTTCGAGTCATTCATATTTCTGAGATGAATTAGATGGGTTATATGTGTCGTGTTAAATGCCTATAATTGTTGGTCTATGGTTAGAGGTACATCATCGTTGTTATCAAATTGACGGAATTATTTTTGACATAAAATGTTGGAATTTTTATTACCACTAGCTCTTTCATATACTTTAGGAAAATAAAAAGAATGATATCGACAATGTTGTAAAATATTAGCTATAAATACACACTGTACAACGTTTTATTAAATCATAGTTGTTAATGAGATAAATATTGGAATAAAATTAACCAATCTTTTGCATTATATGACACTCATATATTAACACTCATGTAAGAAAACAAACTCAAACTCTATTATATCCCTATTACACGACAAATTAGATATACATATGGTCTCAACATGAAGAACAACCCCAAACAGGATAGTACCAGGTGGGTGTGTTCCCTTTTCGTCTTAGCTGTACATGTAAGGTAGAAAAAGGTGAAAAAGCAGACTTCATTCAGACTCTGCTTTATCAAAAGAAGAAAAAAGCTACCGTTGTCCTTTGATGCGACATTGAGATATACTGCCGATGTTTAGTCAGTTAATAATGACAATTTTCAGACATATGTCAATGCAATATATTCAAGCGAACTAAAAATTTAAGGTACAACAGAATCAAGCCCATAAGCTTTATACTTAAACATTTTACTTACTATAGACACAGAAAGAAATTGGCAACTAAGCTATATGACAAACGCGACGATCTCAGTTTTCCCATCGTAAATTATCCACATTTAAGTAACAATATCTCAAAATCAACTGCATATGGAATTTATATTTCACAAATGATCCGATATGCCAGCGCGTGTATGATCATTTCATATACAGATGTAAACTACTCACTGACAAATTATTGACACATGGATATAAAAAACCGCGTTTAATGTCAACATTCCGCAAATTTTACGGTCGATATAATATCTTTGTTTGCGATTACTTTGTTAAATTAATTGGAATATTGAGTTGCCTTTTCGTTGGTGATTGTTGAAACTGAACCAATTGTGACGAGGATTCGTTCTTCACGTTTTTCATTTGGATTTGGCTGTGGACTCACGGCGGGTGTGACCGGTCCTCCATAGCACCTGATCCCACCTCTGGGTTTCCAGAAGTCCGTGTTGTCCATTTTTACCTGATTTGTATCCATATCTTGGACATCTTAATGTTTATACTTTGATATTTGAGATTTTTATATTTACATATGATAGCATTGAGAAGGTTCAGGTAAAATGGTAATATACAAAGATATGTAAACTTATAAGTGAATATCCTGATCAGAAATTAACATTCTAACATGAAATAATGAGGAGTCATTTCAAGGCATTTTGCTATTGATAAGTCTGATTTAAATGTGGTATTTTTTCTATGAGTTTCCTTATTGATAGACTGAAAAATTTTAATGTTTGGTCTATTTACTTTTTCTTCTTTCTTGGTATTTTAAAGCAAACAGTTATCATAATTGCTGTACAAACATGTTCAGTTTAATTACTGTGTTTTAACAAGTTCCCATTTCACCTTAGTTGATCATCAGTTACCTGGATATTTCGACTAAGGCGAAATTGGAATTTTTCATATATGCAATTTTCCAGCTGTCGGGAAGGTGTAAACGTCAGCATACAACCACCATCGCAAATGTTCCTTGGAGACCTATCGAATTCGATGAAAAGGTTCAGATCTCAAAAGTAAGAAAACGTTTGGAGCGATTGCTCAGCTACACGGTATAAACATTAAACCTCTCCAATTACTGATAATTAGATTGCAAAGATACAAGATTAGGGTTAGGGTTAGGGTTAGGGTTAGGGTTAGGATACAAGATTGATGAACAATTTAATGACAGTTCTATTTCCACAATGTCTGTCTGTGTTGGATATCAGTAAGTTTTGGTAAATGCATATGGGAATTCAATTTTTTCTTGTTTATGAACAGCGATTATAATATTTTGTCTTCATCACGAATGTCGTTTGTCAACGTAGAGTACATAATCTAATTTAAATGGACGCCAGAAACAAATCCACATGAGGCCAATATATACATTGTAAAATTGACAAAGGACATAAATTAAGGTTCCACGAAAATGAATTAGATTCTACAATAAGTACGATTATATACGGTTTTTATGTTTTACAGAGCAGATTACAATAAACACAAAGTGCAGGTTGTACTGCGCATAAGTTTATATTCAAGTTTAAAATGGGCCTGTGCATTAACCCATTTCTAATAACATCAAATATGAATTATTCAAAACATGGAGATCAGTACACATGACATAATACCTTTAACCACTTAGCGAAGTGTTCGTATTTTATAAAAATTTTGCAAAGGATAAAAAGCAAATTATTTGATTATTCATGGTGATTATCTGGTAAAAATGCTTTCTTTGAAATAAAACAAATTAGTCACAAACTGCTAGAGTAAATTACGTAGCAAACATAACTTTCGTATTTGATGGTGACAACAGGTAAACTATATATACAGAACACCATAACAATGTATGAATAATAAATACAGCAGACAATGAAAAATACAAAACCACCTACAGACGAGACAGCTGCAAATAAAAGATAAATGGGTATGACGAGTTAAAATGACCTAAACAAACTTAAGCTTGTTTTTCAAACAAAGTGATGTAGATTAACACCAAACTGATATATACGGTTATTCTAGGATTTAGTGTTTTGAGGGCGACAGCTTTTACAGAACCATCCACCACACCATACGATCACAGATACAATTATGCTGTTCTGATTTCCTCCAAATTCCCACACTCATTGTCGGAACGTTGATGCCTTTTTTCTAAGATGTGTTTACCTGCTTTCTTTATTATATTTTTAGATATATTACTATTATTATTATTATTATTATTATTATTATTATTATTATTATTACTTTTTATTTTCATTACATGATTGATTTTAAAATGTTTAACACTAAATTTTAATCACAAAGATACATTCGTTACACACTATTTTTGTTTAACATTGCTGATTTCTGTCGTGTTTTAAGCATTTGCATTGATCCAATTCCTTTGACGTCTCTGGTAATGTTATTAGTCCCGCAACCAGTTATTGATAATACATTCTGTAGGACGTAATGTTCTCTTAAATGCATGCTTAAATCATCTTCTGAAATCTTTATTGTTGTTTTCTTGAACAGACAAAACATTTTGACAGCAAATGCAAATTTACTCCATTTTACTTTTGTCAACCGTCGATACACTTATACAATATAGAAACAATTGAAATTATTAACCATATATTTTGTATAGTCATAGAAAACATATGAATAAGGGTGATCAGTATTGTATGAAATGTCTAAGGATGATTAGGGCTGTATGAAACGCATGACTAAGTATGGTCAATGCTGCATTACTGAGGATGATCAATGCTGTATGACTAAGGATATACAATGCAGTATGAATATTATAAACATAATACCAAACTTATAATGCTCAAGACGATATCGTTTCTGTCAATTAGACTTCATCAGTTGAGCTCCGATTTGAAAATTGTGTGTAAAGAAAAAGTGGTATCATACAAGGCCAAGTAATATCTCTAAAAGTGTAGCCGAAATCCGTCTAAGAGTAACCATTGTAAACAAAATGACTATCTGAGCATTAGAAAACTTTCGAATTTAAATGGTGTTATCAGTTCCAAATATTACTTTAGTATAAGATGAACAGCTGGTACCGAAATACCAAGTACTAGGTTTATGTATACCCTCGGGGACTCAAACGGTCCACCAGCAGTGGCAACGACCTAGTGGTTATAAATATTATAAACATAATAGCAAGTGCTGTATTAGATATATGACAAAGGATAACCAGTGCTGTATTATATATATGACAAAGGATAACCAGTGCTGTATTATATATATGACAAAGGATAACCAGTGCTGTATTATATATATGACAAAGGATAACCAGTGCTGTATTATATATATGACAAAGGATAACCAGTGCTGTATTAAAACGATGAATAAGGATAATCAGTGCTGTACGAAATACTAAAATCATTCTATCATGTAATTTTGTAAACTTTAAAGTTTCTATAGACGTATGCCAGTACAGTAAAATCAACAAACTTTACATTCAGAGAACTTCTATCAGAAAGCGTAAATGATCATTGATGTATAATAAAAATAATTAGAAATATTTACCGAATATTTATATGTATAATATAATCTGTGCGATATGCAGCTTCATAACCGTATTTGAACTCCTAATATCAGCTTACTTATGTCATCATATAATAATCAGGCATTCCTCAATTATTAAACACTCTGAGTAGACTTGATGGTCTTAATATGTTATAAAAAAGTTCAATGCGATTATTATTGTACAAATATATGTTCTAGCCCTTGAATTTTAAAAGGTGTATAGATTATACACTCAACGATTGTCTAATCACGCAATGTTACTTATTAAACCTTTGCCAATTGTTTTCTATACCAAATAAACTATATATATGTATATATATATATACTTTTTTTCTTTGGTGGGTGAAGGTGAGTCAATTTTTAGTGTTCCCTTAGATACATGGTGTTAAATTAATCACATCTTTGATTATACATTGAATTTACTGATTTAGGATTAAAAAGTAATGAGTTTCAAATATCAGAATTGATATAGTTCTTTTATTAACCAATTTGGTCCTATAAGAATAAATTGACTAGATATATACGTATAGGCCTTAGATTTGATTGCATCAATAAATGCCCTATTGTTTCTTTTCAAGACTTCAGAAAGAACAAATTAACTAGTGGAAATTATCGAATTTTTAAAATCAAAATGCCACAGATAAATATATCAAAAACTATCTATTAGCATTATAACTTTTGTATTATGGTTATGATATAGATGGTTTTGAGCATTATAACTTTATTATTATGCTTATGATATCTATATATATATATATATATATATATATATATAGATCGTCTTGAGCATTAAAACTTTCGTATAATGTATGTAATATTTATATATAGAGAGAAATCGTCTTGAGCATTATAACTTTGGTATTATGTTTATGATATTTATATATATAGATCGTCTTGCGCATTAAAACTTTGGTATTATGTTTATACTATATATATATATATAATATAGATCGTCTTGAGCATTATACCTTTTGTTTTATATTTATATATATATATATATATATATATATATATATATATATATATATATATATACATCGTCTTGGTCATTATAACTTTGGTATTATGTTTATAATATTTATATATAAATAGATCGTTTTGAGCATTATACCTTTTGTTTTATGTTTAAGATATTGATATATATATATATATGTAGATCTTCTTCAGTATTATAAATTTGGTATTATGTTTATAATATGTAAATATATATATCGTCTTGGGCATTATAACTTTTGAAATTTAAAAATCTCAATATTTCTAAAAGTATCAGATTTTAGTATAGACTATACATTTGAGATTTGTAGGAAATGTTTTACAGCACGTGGGAATTCAAGGCCATCGGATCAAAGGTCAAGGTCACAGCTTAGTTTGAATGTTAAATCAATAATTCAACTCAAAATAGCTCAAAAACTATAGAACTTTTATGTAAAGTTTATTGTAGTAGATTTTAGGCAATACGCAGAAGGTCATCTGATCAAAGGTCGAGGTCACATGCAACTCAACATTCCTCACAGTGAAAAAGAGTAATCGCAAACAAGACTATCATACCGACCGTAAAATTTGATATTCCTGTGTCAATAATTTGTCACTTCTTTCATAATTATCTACAGAGTCATTTGAATATTAACCTTATTCAAAATTGATTTGTCCTTATTTATTGTTACCAAGACTTTCCCCATTATTACAGTTCAACAACGGTTCGAGAACTTAATAATCTGTTAAGTTTTAGTACTTTTTTCTCATAATGTTTAGCAAAAAAACCGAGCATTGTTTTACAAATGTTCTACGGTTTCACCGGAAGCATGATTTATCGAATACAAGATGTTATAGGAGCTCTGATTGGTCAGTGAGAGCTTTACGAAATTCTAAATGACTTTCTGACAGGAAAAAATGGCCATCATTGTATAAAGACGTTTATGTTATGGACGGTTTTCCGGCCTCCAGGGCTCAAAGGGTCAAGTTTCAAGGTCATCCGATCAAAGGTCACAGCTCAATCTGAAAAATTCAACTCAAAATAGCTAAACAACTATAGGACTTTTATATACAAGTTACTTTTGAGGATTTGTCGGGACTTTGCTAAAAATATGTGTTTGAACTTCCAAAGTTATCGGATGAAATGTCAAGGTCATAGCTAAATTTGAAAAATTCGACTGAAAATAGATCAAAACTTTCCCTAGGAAAAACATTAGTTAGATGCTGTGGTTAATATACAATGAGGCAAAAATATGTGTGAATTTATCTGATCAAAGGTCAATGTCACAGCTGAATTTGAAATATTCAACTGAAAATTGCTCAAAATCTATATAACTTATATATATGTATATCATCGTTGACGATTTCTATGCAATGTGCGGAAACATATTTGTGGGAATTGTCAAGGTCATTGGATCAAAGGTCAAGGTCACAGCTGAATTTGAAAATTTTCTTAAAATTTCAACTGAAAATAGCTCGATAACTATAAAACTGTAATATATATGTTACTGTTCAAGATTAGTTGGAAAATTGATGAAGAATTTGTGTGTGTAAATATTTATCGGTTCAAGGGTCAAGATTTATCTGAAAAATTCACGCCAAATAGCTCAAAAGCTGTAAAAGTTTCATACATAAGTTACTGTTGAAGATTCGTACGGAATATTCGGTAGAATAGGTTTAAAAAAGAATATTTGTGTGAAGTTTCAATGTAATATGAATAGATGTAAAGGTCACGGCCAACCCAACCCCTCTATTGAATTTAATACATCCACAGTTTGAAGTTTCAAGGTCATCAGATCAAAAGTCAAAGTCACAACTCAATTTGAATATTTCAACTCAAAACAGCTTAAAAGCAATAGAACTTGGTCTTTAAAGATTTGATTTCGGTATCAAGTTCATAGCTTCTGAGTGTTGCTCTATTGCTCTCTTGATGCCGTATCAAAGCTGTAACTTCGACATAAAGCTCAGTTCCACTTTTTCTTCTGATTTTTCCTAGTAAATTTTGTATCAGCTCTAGCTCAAAAACGTCTTGGCCGATTTGCTTAAAGTTTCAGCATATATTCAGATTTAAAATACTTGGGGACACTTTTTCATTTTTCCAAATTTTCCTCTATTTTCTGTTTCAGTTTGAAAAGTTACAGAAGGTAAAAAGGTGAGAGGTCATGGTTTCAAGGTCAAGGTCACCGAGAAACTAAATATCTAAAACTATTAGAATTTAGTATAGACATATGAGTCTTTTGTAGAGAACAGACTGAAGAATATTCACAAATTTCAAAGTCATCGGATAAAAGGTCAAGGGCAAAGCTTAGTTTAAAAATTATTGGAAAAGTTCAACTCAAAATAGCTCGAAAACTATCTTATATAATGTATCACAGTTCAAAATAAGTAGGCAATTTGAGGAAGAATTTGTATGTGAAGTTTCAAGGTCATCCGATCAAAGGTCAAAGTCACAGCTAAATTTGAAAATTACATCACTGAAAATTCGCCAATATGAAAGGTCAATGGACACGATTTTTTTTTTCGAATACATTTCTGTTTTGTCCACATAAACAATAATTCAATATCCCGAATGTCGAAAACCGCACAGGTATCGAGATATTTACCTTTAATCACCTAAAAATGCCTAGGCTCCAAAAGGCTCACGTCAAAGATCGGGAAATCTCGGAGCGCTTGATTTGTGACGTACAATCAATCATGCCCATGATTACAGAAGTAATGTCAAACACAGTATCGCATAGTTATCTATATTGAAATACGCAGCATACGGTTTTAAGAATTTAAAAGTTGTAGATAAAATGCAAAATGTTTAATTCCTCCAAAATACAATCCAGTTTACTCTGTCTGATAAAAGTGTTAGATTTATAGGTAAATTATTTATCTTTACTGACTTTAAATCACTCACAAACAAAATCGTCCACTTAGCTATACAACTAAGTCGCTGTACACCATGAGTGAATTAGCCACCTAATCATTTTAATGTTCTCCATGCTAAAAATAAATGTTTCCTTTCCGTGTAAAAACAATAAGTATGTAACATGCATATGTTTTTTTTACCTAATTAGGATACATAGACCGACGTAAATAATAAAATTCGACATGCTAGACCTGAGAAGTAGTCGCACGTGAATTTACATAGGACTACAACCAAAACGAATCCACATATACACAAAGGAACTAGTAAACAAAACAAGCCGTTATTGAAGATCCCTATTATGACGAAATAACTATCACCTTTATTGTTAAAGAGGGCAGATGTAATTTATTTCTAAAAATAAGGCCAGGTACACGTGTTTATTCTTATTCTCTTTAAATATAAATTTGTGGGCATTTTTGGAACGTAAGTAAATTACCGATAATGAACATAACTAAACATATCGATGATTTGATATGTCGATGGATTAGAATAGTTGAATCTGACAGAAAAATACAACTGTACTGGTTAGTTAGGACACATGTCCATCATCATCATATGTATTATTTCACGTCAAAATTACATTGTCTATATAATTATCATATAGTAGGTATCATTCAAGAAAAATACTTTTTATCTTTATGTTATCAAGTATTTCTACGGGTTTTAAATATTAGGTAAAAATTTACGCTGCCAATATCTGTATCAAACAAAAATACTACTTGGTTTGTAGTAGGTACACGAGTGTTTTGGACATCAAATTCATTTATTTCATGTCAAAATAATCTTTTGATATCTTTAATAAAATGCAATTCTCAGATTTATATGAGTTGTTTTAGAATAGATTTAGTTCGTATCTATAAAAAAGTATTTAGATATATGTAGTTTCGAAATGATTTAAACTCGCAATATTTTCTAAAAATAAAATGCGAACCAGCGGTAAAAAGGGGGGTTATTATGAGCATAAACATCATTTTCCATAAAAATCAGTGCTTTTTTGTAGATCTACATGACTAAAAAGTAACAGTTTAATACATTGTATGTGTAAGTCAGTTATAAATAGTTTGCTGATTTTATATTTTGAACCCATACCCCAGCATCCCCTCTCAGGTTATTGCCTGTCTATCGCTATTGCTTGGCCGTCCTAAATTCGTAGTTTGTGATTCTGAGCTGATGAAAAGAGGTCTGCATAAGTTTTATAGTACCTCATACATGCTATCTCTACTACAGATGTTTTCAGTGACAACTCTGTTTGACAAATTCTGGTCCGATTCCTGCTCAAATGATTCGCTAGCAAATTGCGTACTCCTGCTATGTCAGATGCTCTAATCTGCACCCGATACCGTAGTGCAATTAAGCAAAGCTCCAGGATCATCTGATAAAGGCAAGAAGATACTGTTCCCCTTGACGGTTTACATACTGAACCACTGACACTCTTTGACCGGATCAGGGCCGACTTGTTCCTCCAAAACTGAGCCCACTTGTTGAAGGCTAGTATCACTGCTTTCATTTCAAATATATCGGTATGAAGACTCTTTTCTGTCGGCCCCCAAGACCCTGGGCCATGTGATCTTCTCAGTGTGCTCTCGTCCTACTTTGGAGGCGTCAGTTGTCACGTATATATCTCCTACTGGGGTCAATATCATTTCCCCTTCGGCTAAAAGTAGTGTGTTCTTCCAACATTTCTAATTCTGTCTTGCACGGTTTTCTACAAGTATCGTTTTTGTTAGACTATCCCTTTTGGGACGCCACTGTTTCAGGAGATATAACTTGAAGACGCCTCATGTGGAATCAAGTTAATGGCACCTGGTCTATTAGAGATGACATGCGATCCAAGATTTATGAAAAAGGACCTCGCCTTTGCCATCTCTAAAGGCAACGGACTTTCTGCTAATAATTGAATGGCTGAAATTAATTGAGGTGTTGGACTCAGTTAATCAAAACTTATGTTGAACTGCCCATATTTAACCGGAATCCTTATTCGGAAGGACCTTGGGTTTTTCGACTGAAACTATCCAACCCAGCCGAAATAAACTGTTCCAAACTTGGCTTGTTTGGCTTCTTAGCACATGGTGTTTGGCGCATGCGCCGATGTAAGGTTTCATAGAAGGAGAATTTCTCTGTGGTTGAGTTGAAGTAGAAGACAGAGGAAACCCATAGGTAATTATAAAATTAAGGCAAAAAAAAAAAACATTAGTTTCTCGGGCACTTTTGTGAAAAATCTGATGAGGCAGGCAGGTTTTTTTTCCGAAAAGATTGTAATTTTCACACACTTTCAAAGCAATGTATAGGAAATTCTATCAAAACCAACACACTTTTCATTTATACTATTTATTGAAAACAGAATAAAACCTTTCTATTTTGAAAATAAACTTGAGTTAGTTTCTTTTCTTTTTACCATGTTCTGCAGTAATAATACGTTTTCTATTTAACGGGACACTTTTTGTTGAGCAAGACGTCCGCTGATTGGTTGAAGATAAATGCATATTCATTGTTATCTTAATGTTAAGCAATCAGCGAACCTCTTAGATTTTCTTATGTTCAAAATGGAAAACGGGAAATAAAAATGATTGATAGCTTGAATAAACGTCTTATATGAATGGAATTATGTCATGTCACAACTTAGTAACGATGGATTTATAAATTTAAAAGATCAGATAACCGAGGGTCCAGGTTCATAAAACTATTCTCAGACGAATTCTTTCTCAACTTCAAAATTTTACTCAAATCTTGAGAATTATCTCAACTTGGGTAAAGTTGTGGACCATAAAGAAATTCATAGACAAATTTCTTTCTCAAATAATAAAATACTTAAGTACGAAATGTAGCTGACTTAAGTAATTCTTAACGGCGAAAATGGCTGCACCCTATGTTCGCCTCGGGATAAATAAGCGCAGATATCATTGTCATTGTCACCCTAGAGTTTTTCGGGGCATGTTTAATCCTTTGGCTTTCGAAAACAACGTGTTATTTGAGTCAAATAGGTTTGGGAGTCTAACACTTCTTTCTCTGTTGGCTTGTTTTGGCCATACGACGTTTGTTTACATTAACAATAGGGACGGTATAAATTTAATTCGATATCTGTGCCCCAGTGTTTGTTCCTAGTCATTAATCTTATCTAATGTACTTATACTAATTTACTTGTATCTTGAATATCGTTAATATATACATAAAACATATTATATGTATAAATGACTGACATCAGTCATGTATTGGCATTTTTATGCCTTACCCTAACCCTGCCGTTTGTTTAAACGATATGTGAAAGCAAAAATAAATCTTAATGATAAGGCATTCAAGATTATCTATTTACCATTTTCATTTGATATAATTTTTTATGGTGGTGCTTGAATATGAAACTAAACTTAGCCGACTACCAAGTTTATATTACAGATTTTTAAGAAAAGTGAGAAACTATTTTAAAATAAGATATATTCATATATAAATTATATTAAAACGCGTGATAGCAACTATGACAAAACAAAACAATGGGTTTCAGTCTGTCAACAGGTGATAGGGAAGCCATAGTCCTGCATGGTTCTTCAAGGGTAATCCCACCATACTCTGAAAACTTTATTAATATATTGTCACATTACAAAGTGGTATATATTTTCAGTAGAAATTTAATAACATTCGTGCATTGTACATTTATGTATGTGTTAGAAATTAAAATCTAGAGATATTACCCACGTTGTATCGTCACCTTTGAACGAAATGAAGCACTGAAGTATATCAAACCAGCTATATATAAAGCCTGCCCTCTCAACTGAATAAACACAACTAAAATAAAGGTAGATCTAACACCTTTAAAACAAATGGGAGTTGATAATTGCAATATGTCAAAGTTGCAATTCTTTTTATTAAATTCAGTTTAAAATATCCATGATAATGATACTCTGCTACCGGACTAATAATTATAGACGGAGGCCGGACCGAAAATGTTAAGGTTATCGGTCAGACCGGACACGTAACCTTTTATTTTCCTCTAAAAATCAGAAAAATTATAACAAATTTCCTAAAACAGTTGTACCTCAGCGAATGCAAGTATACTTTTACTTCACCAGCCTCAAACCCCCTTCTTTAAAATTTTCTAGATGCGCCACTGTTGTATATGTTTATTATATAATCAAAAGGCGCATTGATATTTTTCACCCAGAAAAACATTATCATAATGAAAAAAAATGCAGCCCTACTTTTGATTTGCCTCCTATGCCACTGTAATAAGCATTAATCGAAATGGATTCCTAACTCACGTGATTACTATTTATCAGTTTAATTCAGATTTTACTCTTATTTTTCTCAATACAATTATCCCTTTTGTAATACAAAACAACATCCAAGGAAAAGATAGGGCGATATCGTAGTAGCGCTGATGCTTATCACTGAAACCTTTGCGTGCACCCGATTCTTGTCGAAACGCTTTAAAATGTACCAAGTTAATGAACCTATGTACAGCGGATTCTTATAATGATATGCGTCTCTAAGAACCAGTAGTAAAGGCTTCCGTTTTATTTTGTGTACAAACAATTCTACTTCGTAGATAGGTCGAACCATTGTTAATATTTCATTTGCGTATCCAATGACGGGAAGGGGTTGGGGCGAAGGGACTGAAGGAATTTAATAACTCTTTCGTGAAATAATAGATCTTATCCTGGACTAGGGACTTGAAAGTCTAGAAATTCAATTTTTTGTGTAGTAAAAGGTTATAGACATTTTAAAAAGCGAAATACAGCCTGAGATCGTGTCACTGGAGGAATAAACACTTGAAAAAAAAACCGGGATTTTATATTCCTTAACAAAACATATTTCACATTAAATTTGTATTAAATTACCATCGAATAGAACTCGGCACTAAAGCAAATGGTGCTAATCAAGTCGATACCCCCTCTGATTCAGTACATTTAATCTTATCTAAGTATGAGTTTGTTGCTAGTATTCTGTTTATTAATCGATATTGTAACTAATGTAATTTTGAGTCCTTAGTCACTTTAAATAGAATAATGTAAGTGTTTTTCCACCAATTACAGTCTACATTTAGGTTCAGAATATTTCCCCATTTAGTTTCATGTTTTGGTTTTTCTTTTGCTACAGAAATCAAGTGGTTATATATATTTTGACAACCTTTAGTTTTTGACAAAATGACATTTAGGTATTTTGGAATTATAGGCCTTTGAACAAAATTGTAATCCTGAGTAGTTTCAGTATTATTTTTCATGAAACATTTTATTTGTCTAAAAATGCTTGCAAAGGTAAAGAAAATTTAAACATTTAAATTAAATTTTTCATTAAAACTTTCAACACTTAAAAATTCAAAATGAATGATATTCCTTTATGAAACCAACTGGCAATGAAAATTTTCTTTCTATCAAATTTCAGAATATCATTATACCAAATAGGAGTAACTAAAACGTTTTCCTTTACAGTATTTCTAAATTCCAATAAAGAATCAAAAACATCCTTCCAAAAAGGATTTATGTTTTTTAAATTTCTCTTAATGTAATAACAACCCAAGATATGATAAAATGAGAATGAATCTGGAAGAGTATCGTTTAATAAGTTTTTCCATGAAGAATTGGTTATTTCAAATCTTCTGATCCATGTAACTTTTAGACTTTTGATGAAAATATTTAAATTGATCATTTTCAAGCCTCCATTACAATATTCTCTAGTTATATATTCTCTAGATATCCTATCGACCTTAGAGTTCCATATATACTTAAAGAACATTGAATTTATTTCAGAAATTATTTTTGGATCAGGGTTTGGTAATGCAATAAACAAATGTATCAATTTTGGTAAACATAGAGTTTTAACAACTGTGATTCTTCCAACAGTAGATATTTTTCTTTGAGACCAACTAACAATCAGTTTTCTTATAGAATCTACTTTGTTTTTGTAATTTATAAAAAATATATTTTCCAAATCTACATAAAGTAATTCCAAGAAAAGTAAAAAGAAGGATCCTGTGACCATACAATATCATATTTGGAGGCATATTCAAGATTTATCTCTTTTAGCATACCTATTTTGATGCATCTAGTTTTGTCATAATTTGGTTTTAATCCGGAAAATTTTGCATATTGATCTACTAGAGAGAGTGAAGAACGAAGAGACTTTTCAGAACTATCCAAAAGAAGAGTTGTGTCGTCTGCATATTGAATAAGTTTATATTCCTTATCAAATAAACTAATTCCAATAATATCTTTATTCTTTCTAATCATGAGAGCCATATTTTCAACGCATAAAATAAAAATATATGGTGATCGTCACTTTGCCTGCATCCGCGCCCAATTTTAGAAAATCCTGAGAAGATCCAATATTGTATTACACATAATTTTATGTCTGATAGAATTACCTTAACAAGGTTTATGAAATGTTCTTTAAAATCAAAATACTTTAATACTTTTAGAATAAATTTCCAAGAGATTGAATCAAAAGCCTTTTCAAAATCAAGGGGAATTATCATACCTGGCTGCTTCAAAATTTCTGTTTGGTATATACTATCATACATTAGTCGCGTGTTTTCTCTTATATATCTACCAGAGAGAAAGCCCTTTCCATTTTCATGTATAAGATTATTCAGGACTGACTTCAGTCAATTTGCAATAATACCAGAGAAAATTTTATATGTTGTATTTAGGAGGGATATTGGTCGCCAGTTTTTAAGAAAGTCACGGGGTTTGTTTCCTTTTGGCAGGACAGAAATTATACCTAAGTTTTGTGATGAGGATAATTCCCCTTTCCTTATACTACAATAATAAGATGTAACAATAAAACCACCTAAATCTATCCAAAAAGAATTTGAAAAAATAGTTTTAAAGCCTGTTGTACCTGGGGTTTTATCATTTTAATTTTTTTTAAGCTCTGAAGAACATCTGATGCCGTAACAGGTGAATCAAGTTTTTGTTTCTGATCTTTTGTAAGTTTAGGTACCACAAGCTCACTGAATAAAGCAAAAAGATCAACATCTTCTAGTGTATTATCTTGACATTTGTATAAAGTATAAAAACCTCAGATACCAAAGCATAAATCAATAGAATGTCCAGGACATAGATACAAATCCGGTAAAAAAATGGACAAACACGGACCTCTGGAAACCAAGAGGTGGGATCAGGTGCCATGGAGGAGTAAGCATCCCCTGTCGACCGGTCACACCCGCCGTGAGTTCACAGTCAAGTCCTATGAAACACGTGAGGAGTGTATCCTAGTCACAATTGGTACAGACGTCTCAACAACCGCCAACGAAAAGGCAACTCAACATTTCACTTAGTGAAACAGAGAAGTCGCAAACAAGACTATTATACCGACCGTAAAACTTGCGGAACGTTGACATTAAACGCGGTTTTCGATATCCCTGTGTCAATAATTTGTCAGTGAGTAGTTTACCTCTGTATATGAAATTGTATTATAAAAATCCTTTATTTCATTTAGTATATCATTTTGATTTACAATTTTTTCATTATCATTATTTCTCAGACTTGTAATATTTTTATTTACAAATTTTTTTTTTCAAGTGCACAAAAGTATTGACTAGGTTTCCCCCCCTGCTCTATTCATTGTACCTTAGTTCTTAGAATAAGACCATCCATTTCATAGTTTCTGTATTTCTCAAAATCTTTGTTTAAATCTTCTAATATATCTCCAACTACTTCATTTTTTGATTTCTAAAATAAATTGTTAACAAAATTTATTTGATCTATAAAACAATTTGTTTCCCTGTCCCTAATTTTTTTAAGTCAACTTGAATATTGTATTGTCATTTCCCTTATTTTCATTGAAAGTACTTCCAAAAATAAATCATCATCTATTTCCAACTGAACATCTTTATTCAATGTATTATATACAGTATTTCTGATTTTACTTCACCTTATTTACATATGTTTGATACCGTAATAATGAAGTATTAAATTTCCAGAAACCTGCACCCAAATTGAAATATGAAATTCTGATTCCCAATTGTACTATTGAATGATTTGTTCTATATCCATTTAATACATACATGTTCCACTCTAGACAGTAATTCTTCAGATATAAGATAGAAATCAAGTCGTGCCATTTTAAGAGGATTTTTCCTACGCCAAGTGTTTGTTTTTGTATTTGGGATATAACTTCTCCAAGGATCTACCAGGTTATAATCATTGGAAATTTTCAAAACTGTTTCTCTATTCCTAGAATTATTAATACCATTATAATTATAATAATTTAGTTCTGGATCTAGTACTAGGTTCTAGTCCCCACATATTAATACAAAATCTGACATGAATTTATCAATAGTTTCTCTAATGTGGTTAAAGAAGTCAGAAAAATCATTATTAGGACCATATATGTATATAACAGAGATAGTGATCTGTTTTTCTAGATTTATCTTTAATGCTAAAAATTGCCTAATTTATCTTTACAGGAATCCATAATCTTAAACTCAAAGTCATTACTTAGTAAAGTTGACACACCCCTTGCATTAAATCTACATGGAGATAAAGTGTTCAGCCACCCAATTTAGGTAAGATTATGCTCTCATCTTTTGCTGTAAAATTGGTATCTTGTAAGCATAGACAATTATTATCTTTTTTACGTAAAAAAATAAAAATATCCTTTCGTTTATCATAATTTTTGAGTCCCCTGCAATTCATTGTTAAGAAATTAATTATATTACCCCTAGGCATTTTACATAAAAATTATTGTGGATCAACATGTACATCAAGTTTGTCATCCCATACTTTAACACATGAATAAAATTAATAGCATTGACATTGTACAATATTTTATATTTGTCAAAACACACGACGGCAACACATTCAAATATAAAGTAAACAAACCAGTCCATACACACCACATGTACACATTCACATATAAACACTCCTGAATAAACCAAAAATAACATAGACAAAATGAAAAAGATCATGTTTACCTCAAAATGACTCGAGCTTGGTGGACAGATTAGATCTAGTTTCACTAGAAACCAATGTCATAAAAGTAGATATCATAAACCGGAAATACATTATAAAAAGTAAATGTTAAATGACAAAACATATCCGGTTTTATATTTCCGGAATTCGTGTTTAACTCACATAAATAGAAAAAAAACATGTATGATAGAAAATTAGAAAATTATTCTATGTAACCTCGAAGCCTAACGAACAAATACATCAATAATTTAATTCCTTATCTCTTATAGGCCAGCAATTTGATTTGTAAAATTAAAAAAAATAGGACATACAACCTGCTGAAAACGAATGTAGGCTTTGTCCCAAAATGTTAGTTTTAGCCCATCTGTCAGCTACCTGAGGGTCTAGGGCATATGTGGCATGGTGCATGCAAGAGATCATGCCCACCTCTACCCCCATACCTTGTTTGTCACTCAGAAACTAACAGAAAGCCCATCAGTCAATAACAAATATGGTCCCCAGATGCCAGTTTTATCTTCTTTGGAGGCCATGCCTACCTATACCTCTGATACCTTGGGCATCGCTCAGAAACTCCCTGGAAGTCCGGTCAATTACAAATATGGCCCCAACATGTTAGTTTTAGCTACTGTGTCCCCTTCCTGAGGGTGAAGGGCAGATATGGCAAAGTGCATTTAAGAGGTCATGTACATTTCTACCTTTCATACATTGGGTGTATCTCAGAAACACTCAGGAAGCCCAGCAATCAATAACAAATATGCCTAAACCTGCCGCAAAATGTCAGTTTTAGCCCTTTGTCCCCTTCCTGACTGTCTAGGGCATATGTGGCATAGCCCACCTCTACCTCCCATACCTTGAGCTTCGCTGTGAAAGTCTTAGTAAGCCCAGCAGTCACTAACAAATATGGTCCCATAATGTTAGTTTTAGCCCCTGTGTCGCCTTCCTGAGGGTCTAGGGCATATGTGTCATAGTACATGTGAGAGGTGTCAACCCATACCTCCCAAACCTTGGGCACCGCTCAGAAACTCCCAATAAGCCCAGCAGTCAATACCTAATACGGTCCATAAATGCCAGTTTCAACACCTTTGTCTCCTTCCTGAGAATCTACGGTATGTGTGACATAGTGCATGTAAAAGGTCATGCCCACCTTACCTCTTCTACCTTGGGCATCGCTCAGAAATTCCGAGGAAGCCCAGCAGTCAATATCAAATATGGCCCCAATTTGTTAGCTTTAGCCCCTGTGTCTCCTTCCTGAGGGTCTGTGGTATATGTGACATAGCATATGTGAGAGGTTATGCCCACCTCTACTTCCAATATCTTGAGCGTCGCTCAGAAACTGCCAGAAAGCCCAGCAATCAATAAGAAATATCGGTCAACCTAATCACAGTGTCTATCCATGCGTCAATAATAGCCTTCATTAACGGTATTTTACTTGTTTTTAAATGTAATCCACGTACAACATAACAAAAACCATGAATAGTTCTATACAAGTTAGAAAAATTGAAACTGTACAGCATAAAGAATCATTTATTATAAAAGGAAATAATGACGGAAAAGTATTAGGAATACGCCGTAAAATTTGCGAAACGAACATGTCCTATCTCGTAAATATTATTGACGGCTGGTATTGACTGATGGTATTGACAGTTGGCTTGACACTAGACAAAAATTGGGAAAACAACTTGAAAGACGGAAATTTAGAATCGTAAACCCTAACCCTAACCCTTACTACAGATAGAACCGGAAAGGGCTGAATCAATGTAAATTCAAATTTATTTTCAAAGATGGTCAGCTTTAAATCTATAAAATCAAAATGCCGCAAAATACAAATTGACAGGTCGTTTAAATTAATATTATACGGTCCGAGATGTTCACATTCCGAATTTTTCACGATTTATTTTGTGATTTTCTCGACAAATTGATGGTACAATTTGGTCTGAAACTAAGTCGGGTGAGGAAAGTAAAGGCTGAAATAAATGCCTGAATTTAAAAATATCAATTTTATCTAACATGATATTATTCAAATATATTCGTTCAACTCTCGTAGGCGTATGAACCGGGTGGGGCCAGGGACACCCCCTCTTTCAACTACAAGCAAAATTTTAATAAGTCAAAAAATTTATGGACTCCCTTGTCACCTTCATTTATTTGTGTTTGCTGAAACTTTATTTTTGGGGTTAAATGCTCAGTCTGTCAATTTAATGCATTATTTATGATAAAACGAGTCGCAATCTGATAATCAATTCTCTGGGTCTTTAAAATTGATCATTTTGGGGAAGCGTACCCTGGACAACGGATAAAATGATCATTTTTTGTCTGGAAGCGAGAGATTACCTAATCAGGCTTCCGAAACAATCTATGAATGAAATATTCTTAACGATAAAGAGGTCATGATTCAATGTTTGGAGCTTACTAAACTGTCTTGATTTTAAGATTTAAACTTTGTTTTCACTGATCCGACTTTTTGAGAAATGTAATCAGTGTGATTTATTATCGAATTATTAGGCATATTTTCGCGTATGTACACAGAAAAATGCGTCTACAGGCTTCAAAAATTACAAAATTGTCTGAAAGATGCGTAAAACCCAACACCCTAACAAAATAGGCCTATTGCCATATAATTAATCCAAAACATAGAAAGTGACTTTGGAAGCATGTAAAACATTATATACATTTTTAATAAAAAGTTCGAAAATTAATAAAATAAATGTCATTGAAGGATATTCCTGCTTAAATGTGGAAAATTAACGATTGGAAATCCGAAATCTTTACGTTTATCGTAATGCTTGTTAATTTCCCGTCGTTGGTGTCTATAGTAAGTACATTGTCCAAGTAAGGAACATGTGTGCTTGACTCTATTGTATCATTAATTTCTATTTTGTTGGGATATATCGCATTGATATATGTATGAAAATTATCATTATTATTTGACAATACATCGTCGATATATCTAAATATCAAATTAAAGGCCACCTTTTATGATTCTATATATAGAAAAATTCTTTATTTGTGTATTTTCCTATTGGATATATAGCTAGGTTTTCCTGTTTGATACATCAACCATATATTATATTATATATATTAAACACTTCATCTACTAAATTCCCGACATGCAAAATCCTGTACGAAAAACCGTTTACACTTTCGAGATCCTTTAGTTTTTCGTGTGTACGGCATATCGAATACTAAAACATTGTCACAATTGATTTGTCCTTGAGTTATTTTGATTTCTTATAATTCTGGTTTACACAGCGTAGTATTTCTATCTTACCCTAGACGTGTGCAAATTTGAGAATTTCACAGAAAATCAATATCTTACAGAATTTATCATGTTTCAATTCCTTTGTGGTTACCATATCAAACATAAATGGTCAGTAACCGTAGACAAGCAATTTTTGCAATTTCTAATGTGCATGTGATATTTGTTTTAAAGTGTGTAATTTAGAATTTCATGTGATTAAATTAACAAATGTAGAAACTGCAGGAAATATGCTTTTACAATGATGTGAATTTAATAAATATTAATTAGTATTTCGAAAGTACATTTGAAACCAAATAATAATTCCCCGATAGCACATTCATGACAATGACTTTTGATCACACGTGACCTTTTCCGGTTTGTATGTGTATAGCTGACCGCTGACATAGTGAATCAAGGCTTATATTATTTAAGAGTTTGAAATTTCCTAGTATGACAAATAAACGAATGGAAAAATTAAAAGCTATTCTAGATCTAACAATATAAAAAATATCAGATACCAAAGTATAAATCAATAGAATGTCTAGATACAAAATCAGGTAAACCATTGTTTCAAATTATTCAAAACATCTTTTTTTGCAAAACCATAGGATGATGGAGATTCATTATTTGCCCAATCCTAGCAGATGACATCTTTTTCTATTTCCACTTCCTGAAGACATATATCTAGTGCTATCAGGAGTAAGAATCTTGTTGAAACTTATACAGGATTTGATCTGCAATTGCAATTAAAACCTGAATTTGATCATGTATGTGTTAATGGTTTTGCACCTGTTAACAGACTAAACGATATCACTTTATTTAATATCATCAGTGTCATTTAGTGTGTTACTGTATACTTATTGCGGTGGTGGACCAAAAGAGTCTTTACATATCATTTGGAAATGTGGTAGTGTTAGACATTCAACAGTCAAACACGTTTTCCACACAATAAAGGGAGGTACATGTATTGATATTTATAAAACAAGAATATGAGAAGAGAATGTCATGAAAAATTTGGTCTTATTGGCAAAGTACAGCCTGCTATTTTGACTGAAATGTACAGATATCTTACTGATGACAGTACTATTTCCCAACCCAAAGTGTCAAAAGAAGTGCAGCGTCAACTACTCGCTGCAATAGATAGTGAGGATTCTGATGTAGTATTCGAAAAGAAATAATAATTAAGTTGAGGTGACACAAACTGTGATATTTTTTCACTGACGTTAAGAATCTTTTGAATGAGTATGAACTGAAAGCAGTAGATGATCGGCGTCGTGGTCTTGTAAAACATTTGACTGTTGCAATGTCTGTTTCTAACTTGCATCAACAAATGTCGCTTACCTCTAGGTACTCCTATTCCATCCATAGAATCGTTACGACTTCAATTCATGCCCATAAAACCCAGCCCTAGCATCTGCTTCTCAATATACAGGGCGATTTCCCTCAAACATAGAGTTCAATCAAAGCAGTTAAATGCGTACCATATCGATACACATTATGCATCCGCACTTCAAAAGTATTTGAAGGCGTTTGCTCTTTTATGTACAAACTATTGTATTTTATGGAAGATACAAACCACATACATGTACCTGGAAGTGAACCTGTTGTACCAAATGCAACTATTTCAGAAGTAAAAAAGCAGTTACCCATGCAAACATTCCAAATATTTCTGCTGATCATGACACAGCTTCAAAATGTAAATTATCACCATCTGTGGCAATAGTTATTGATATCCATAACGATGTTCCCGCTGATTTTAATAATGATCAGGTGACTGTGACCCTACAGTATATTTTATTTCAAACCCCATGCGCCATATTGTTGAAGTCCGTAAAATCTTGGGTGAGACATGTAATATTGGGAAACATATTTGACTGATTTATAGCAATTGTGATCGATATAACAAGGTGAAATTGTCGTTGATAGCAATGTATATACTTGGCAATTGTGATTATATACTGCCATGATTACTGCCCAGCACAAGTCCTACAGAAATTGGGTTTTTAAACCTAGTTTTACAAACTGTTTCAAAATTTCGTCCGGAAATGTCAGATGAAATGAAACATATATTAAAAAGCCATTTAAAGCAGGGTTGACAGACAGTCTTGAGCCAGTGTAGATGTCCTTGAATTCTTTATTTAAAATACTTTTTATGAAAAGTTGAACTTTTCTGATCAGCAATCCAGCATCTTATGCACTGATGGAGAAACTTTGACGACCTCTTCTGGATCTTGATGATAAAGGTACACACACACACACACACACACACACACACACACACACACACACACACACACACACACACACACACACACACACACACACACACACACACACACACACACACACACACACACACATATATATATATATATACATATATATCTCTGTGTGTGTGTGCGTGTGTGTGTGTGTATTTAGCACTTAAAACCATACACATCTATTTATCTATAATGCTAAAAAACTTTGAGTATTAAGTCAATTGGATATGTCTAGGTATTGTCAGCGCATGTTATAAATTTAACTATAGGTGTTAATTTCAATATTCCTGTCCTGCTTGGTTCCATTTATACATATAAACGTTAAGTTGTATGCATTGTCTTTGTATATAACATATATAAATTTATGTACATATTTAGTAGTTTCTGTAAACATCATCAACTGGATTCACTCATCTTTTCTTTCTCGTAACTGCAGGTTTGTTTTCAATTGATTGATAACATAGACAGTGTACAATTTGTAGATAAAGAACTTGATAATGCTTACATGTACAGGGGCAGCAACTACATTGCTGGATAATAACATATCAGAAAACAGAGTGAATTGTTACATTTTTGAATGGTCAACTGTTTGATTCGTTAAAAATAATCACTCAGGTACATAATCATCTGTAGGAAATGACTGATTTGACAGAACATACATGTCTGCTATCATTTATCTTTTTTTCAATGAAGGGAATTTACTCTACCAAGAAATTGTTCCTGGAACACAAAAGGCATTTAGAAATGTTAAGAGAAGAAGAAGAAGGTCACATGTGCAGCACCGGTAGTTACCCAATACTATGTTGCCCGCTCAAAGTCAAGGGAATTAATGAGCGCACAAGAATAGTTATTCATGAACATTTATTTCCATTATTATTGCAAAAGTTACTTTATAGATTTTTATGACTAAGTGCAAAATATGTGGTTTTATCATTTAATTTTTTTCCTTTTTATATTAACATACCAAGAAAATACTGGTACATTGCTTACGTTCCCCTAAAATGTCTTGCGTTTCTTGTCTTTTTGTGTTTTTTCCTAATAGAAAGATGGTTTTTGATTTTAGGGTGGACGCTAAACAGAAAAAATTGAAATTACCTTACATGAAATAGAAAAACTAAATTTGTTACAGAATAGCAAAACAAGCAAAAACATTCACACATAGTGAATGCCCATTGGTGGGACCAAGATGATAACAGTGCGCTAAAACCAGTCTGCCAGTTATTTGTTTTTCTTCTTGATGAAGTCTGTCCATCAAATAGTAACTAAGCATTGGTAAAACACAAACTAAGCTTCTTTACTGTTAGATTTAATAAGATGAATGATGAAGTAAATAATTACGGGCAGACGACTCCAAAGTAAATACGGTAGTTGACCAAAAAGTCGCAAAATGTTCACCTAAGAGTAACGGACAAAACAAATACTGTATGTGTACTTTTCGCGCTCAAGTGATTACGCTAATTTAAGTGCAGCGCTTACATTTTTCTACCCTGTCATTTTGCATTAGCGACTAAAGTAATGGTATCTGTGTGTACTGACACATGGTAACCAACGTGAAGTGGTTTTAAGGCAGGCTGTGACGATGCGTTCAGTGGCATTTGATCACGGGTATTTTCCACATACGGAATAATCGCATGTATAGTCTGCCATTGTTTCCGTATCACCGCTATCTTAAAATATTCTTGCCGTAATTGCGCAAATTCAAGATTGCGCTAATAAATCCACAAGCCTTAGAGCGCTAATATATGATTGCGCTAATTCAAATACACATTCAGCAGTTAAGAGTCCTATTACATTACCAATTACTGCGTCATTTATTGAAGGTTAGTAGCTTATGATATGGTCTTTAGCTTTTAAAACAGCCAAAATGCTTTTTGGTATAATTCTAAACATACTTAAACGAGGCGTAAAGTTAGAAAAGTGCTCTGCTTTGTTTTCAATTGCATGTGTGTGTTTCCTGATAGACACTTTGAAAAATCCCCCATTTTCTATCACAATAATGTTAGGGCTTAGTAGGCCATTGTGACATTGGAATATTGTTCTCAGTTTTCCAGGTATCACATAGACACGGGACATCAGTACCCTTTTATCTGCTGACTTGCTCTTATATTCGCATGACACAGAATTCATCAAGAAATTTTCTGAATCAGAAGAAATAAAGCTAGCGGTGGCCTGTAATTTGACATTTAGGAATATCGACGACCTTTTGTCAAATAATGATGAAAATTTTCATATTTATATGTGACTGGTATATCCTAAGGAACCAGAAAGTAAAGACACAACAGAATCAAGCATACATGCTTCCTATTTGGGCATGTTACTTACATAGACTCAAACGGGAAAATAACAACCAGAATGACGACGTCGTCTTCCTTATCGTGATTTTTCCACATTTAAATAGTAATATCCGTTATCGCCTGCATATGGTGTTTATATATCACAAATGCCAACAAAATTTATAAATTTACTTTATTGTGTTTTTGTTTTTTGCTTTGAAGTAAGTAGTTGAAAACGTTAATGGACAGACGAATAGACAGACGGACACACAGACGACGGACACACAGACGACGAACAAAGATTATCAGCAAAGCTCACTTGAACCTTCAGTTCAGATGAGCTAAAACATGCCTCAAATAATTGTTAAGTGTTTCAATATAAAAATGAATGTTGAAGTTCATATTTTACGTAAACAATATGCAAACAATACACTGGAAACGAAGTGATAATTAAAAATTATTAACAATAGTAACAAACAACGCCAGTGGTTATTAGAATTTAGTTACGGTCAACTATTGTACATATAGATTTTCAAAGTCAAAATTTGCAGATATTCTTTAAGTATAATGGGGAAAAAAAAATAATTTAGATTTTATCAAGACATTACCTATCTGAAATTTCAGTTAATTAGGTAAATCTATATAAGAAAAATATGTTACCAATGATTTTGACAATTCTCTCTCTCTCTCTCACTCTCTCTCTCTCTCTCTCTCTCTCTCTCTCTCTCTCTCTCTCTCTCTCTCTCTCTCTCTCTCTCTCTCTCTCTCTCTCTCTCTCTCTCTCTCTCAAGAATGTTTAATGTTACATCTGAGCACAGGTGAAATTAAAATCCAGAAGAGAATTAAGGAAACCAGACAAAATTATTTTGTATTCTATATGTTGATGGCAAGTCTCCCGCCATCATAACGCAGGAACATTTCAACACATAAATACTTAATAAAAACTTATAATATATACATCCCAATTAGTATGGCCTTGCTTTAGTCACCATTCGCCTTAATTACAATATTTACAATACAATAATTAAAACAAAAGTTTATTTAATTCTAAATTATTTACAGAAGCCTAAAAGAAAATACGATTCAATGAATTTATTCCTTGACTTTTGGGAAAAGAAACTGGGGGAAAACTTAAATTTGTTATTTGTCAAAAAGCCTGATTTGACCTAGTGTGGTATGAAAAATTGTACAAATTAATTTTTGTGCCTTCTTTTAAAGCAAATCAGGGTTAGTGTTAGGATTATTAATTATTCATGTAGATCCATACGGAGACTTCTAAAATGCAGGGAATTCGGAAGAGATCCGGTAATAAAAGCTGTAATGTTTAAATGAAACAAAAAAAAAGAATCTTAAATCTTTTCTGATGGAATGTAGAAAGTTGGCAATATGATATCCAAGTACATCACATATATATAAACTGTTATTTATCGTTAAATTGCGTAAATGTACAGCATTAACCATTTACCTAGTCTCTTTAAACATTTATACGATCACAAAGCTTGTCACACTTCTCATGTTAAATCAATGTTATCGTGAAAATCATCAGTCATATTATCAAATTAAACTAACGTAGAAGATGATAAATGTACAGTTAGTGGATCATACCATCCATAAAAGTGCAAACATGACGTTATATGATTAGGGTCTTCTCAGTTAACTCACTGGAAAATATATCACATAGACATTGCATACTGAAAAAGTACACAAAACAACTAGTTGCATTGCCATAACACACTCTCCCAGCAAATATTCCCAGAGAAGATAATACCGTCTGCCTTGATGGGGTATGATAATTCAAATGACTGTCATCTCTGGTATAAATGTATGAAGTATCGAATCCACCCGAATGCTGTCATTTGTATAGTACCCTTACTAGATTCATTTAAGTTTTACATTTAATAGCATTTGGATTTAATGTTTAACTCGTTAGACGTAATTACTTTTGTACTTATTTGCTATATTCATTTAGTTTCGTTTATTTTACTCGTGTTTTTATTCAAATTTGTCTATTTCTTTGGTAGCTTACTTTTAGAGTAATTCACTTTGTATAATTAAGATTTTGATATCGACTTTTTATAGCTATGTAGCATGTAGCATCTCATTCGTGTTTCCGATTTGTATGTGGGTGTGTTTTATTGCGCGCATACACTTTATTACGTAATTTATTCTGAAAATTTGACTACATTTTTGTCAGTGTCTTAGTCATTTGAATGCTCTCTCTCTCTCTCTCTCTCTCTCTCTCTCTCTCTCTCTCTCTCTCTCTCTCTCTCTCTCCAGTATATTGTATCTTTGTTTAATCACCAAAATAATAAACTATGCTTTCATGAATGGAAGCCTTGAATATAAAGCGACTCACTCCCTTTCCAAGGAAATGGATTTTGAATATCATAGAGTAATCAGACAGCGATCTGCGCCTTAATAAATACATCCGTTCATGGTTTGCATTATTGAATCCTAAAAGATTTTGTTATTAGTACCATATTACATACTTCTAATAAAAAATAACTTTTACGACTTAAACTTATTTTTATATGTAATTAAAACAGTCTGAGACGAAAACGTCCTCTGTTTTATGCTTCCCATAGCCAAGATTATGCATGCTAAACAATTTGCATTTGCATTACAATAGATTCGAGTTTCAAAACACAGAGGGAACAATATTATTGTTCAATAATGTTTTATATAAGCAAACAAGGTATTAGTTTGTTTATGTTATGATAATAGAAATGTTTTACTTACGATAATGACAACTTACTTCTATATTAATAGACACAACTTACTTCTGCATCATTGTCTTTTTAATGACACATTCATTGTATGGTTAGAATACTATCAATACAAATCGAGCTTAGAGTCTAAGACACTTTGACTTGGAACATCTATACTGATGTGATCATGTTCAGCTCCTCAAATCAATTACAAAGCATTAGTATCCCCTTACTTCCTTACATTCTGCCTGTACATGATATCCGTATTTTACGCTTAAGGGAGTACACATTTTGTCATTTCATTTCAATTTCAAATTGGAAATTTACCTTTTTCATTATAATGTTATATTCATATCGCGACTTTACATTAAAATTGCGTTGACTAAGTAATCTTTCAACTACATTTTAATATCTTGTAAATATTGCAAGCTTTCTTCAAATCTATGTTATATATATATATATATATATATATATATATATATATATATATATATATATATATATATATATATATATATATGTTATATGTTATTGAAAGTCCAAACGTAAAGAAATTAGATATGAAAATACAGAATGCCACACCAGAAAACAGTTTTAAGTTTTATTAACTTACATTGCGACATGTGTTTCGCGTTACAAACGCTCATCAGGTATATATATATATATATATATATATACTAGCGGAAGAAAGAAACGATCACTTTCAATCACGCGAGGCATTAGAATTAAAATCTTATTCCAAAAACCAATGTTTTTCTTTTTCAATACATTGATTACTGTCAATGAATGCAACAAATTCTAATCGGTTACTAACCACGTGTCGCTTAGGCTCCAAACTCAGGAAAAGCTTGCTGTGGCTATTTAGACGAATCGAACGCGATATTTAATAAATTGAGTACTCGGTACTTTTTATACTAAGGAGGTTATGATGCAACGCCCCGATCTTTTATATAGGGATTAAAATCGCCCCTTTTTCTGTAACCTTGCGTAGTGTATCTAACAAACCCCGTTGTAGATTCACATGCGACGAACCTTGTAATACGGTTCGACCAATGTAATACGGTTTGCAATTCGATAAAGCTTAAAATATCTTGTAAGTGTTATCCTTCACTGGTCGAACATTACACACCTACTAGAGGTCACTCGCATATGACCTAAGAGTGGGCGCCATAGATCCTCGACGCTATTTACCAGAACACGGGAAGGATGATAGATCCGTTTTAATTATAATGTACATACAATTTACATTTGTTCCTTGATTTCAACGGCATATAATTTCATCTTCTAAGCGTGGTCTTTGAAAGAATTTCTAGAAATATTTGTTACGACTGTCATGATATATATTTCTGTTGTCTCAAGGTTATATGTAATCAAATTATTGAAATAATTGCAACACAGTCAAGATGTCGGGATGAATTGAAATGTATAAGACGTTTTGAGTTGGACGAATGACAAATAGTAAGCTGTATAGATTCCTATATTGTTCTTTACAGATGTTCCTCAAATCATTAACGAAACATGAGTATCCTCAAACCCATATTTGACAATTATGGTATAGCCAGTGTCAAAGACACCGTATCATTACTGATCATTATACTGTTTACCCTGACTATACATTAAAATTTCGGTGATTAAGTACTGGATGCCATATGTATAATATTTTGTCTCTGTTATTTGTATAACATATTTAATATTTTGTTGCTGTTGTTTCTATTACATGCCCAATGTATAATATTTTCTCCTGTTCTTTGAATTACATGCTCTATATATATATTTTTTGTCGCTGTTGTTTCTATCACATGTCTCGATGTGTAATATTTTTACTCTGATGTTTCTGTTACTTACTTTCTTTATCTGTATGTTGTGATGGAAAAAACCTACAAATTGTGATTGATAGATACAGTGAAACCTGCTACAGCGGCCACCTCCATATAAGGATTACCTGCTTATAAATGCCATTTTTTTTCAAATCCCTTGACTGCATACTTCAACTAAAATCAACCTATGTATAAGTGTTACCTGTACATAAAGGTCAATATTTTCTGGTCCCTTGGGAGGCTGCTATATATATATATATACATATATATATATATATATATATATATATATATATATATATATATATATATATATATATATATATATATATATATATATATATATATATATATATATATATATATATATATGGTCGCGGGTTAGAGCCTAGGCGGATGCGGCTAGCTTTACCTATCCTTCGGATGAGGCAGAACAAAAACTGAGGTCTTCCGTCACAGGCGGTGTCGGCACGTTAAAGAGTCCCCACTGCTCAATGACCGTAAGAGCAGAACATACTAAAAAAATGAAGCCCTTCACCGACATTTGGTGACGTCTCCATATGTTGAACGTTTCTTGAGTGGGATCTTAAACAATAATACAAAAACATCAACAAATCATGAAGTTAAATTTCAGGTGTCACAGGTATTTTTTAGATTAAGATAGCAAACTCAACGGATGCACTGCATGATCGAATCGATGTACAACACTGGCACTTCATAATCTTAAACATTTTCTAGTACAGTAATTAATGACATCGTCGTCCATTTTCCAAGGTCATAGCTTTTAGCGTTCAGAGACAAAGTAAATGAGACGATGGTATGGTATCGCATTTCGGCCAAAACAAATGCGCAAGACGGACGTTGCTGTTAATAAGACTTTATCAGTTGATCGAATTTAATACAAATGAATATATCCGAAAGAAAACGTGGTATCATACATGGCCAAATAATAATTCTAAATGTATTGCCGAGTCCATCTAAGAAGTACTGTAAATATGAATAGCTTACCTTTTTTTAGAAATTGATAATTTAAATAGGGCTATCTGAACGAAATATTTCTTAAATAATAGTCCGGTCCCGAAAGCCAGTGCTGGGCTTATGTGTTCCCGCGGTGACACCAGCAGTGGTTATATGTATCTTTAACAATACCAATTATTGTTTTAGAAAAGATGCTAAAACAAGTGTCCGAGAAGATCGTTTCTGTCAATAAGACATCACCAGTTGAAATCGAATTCAATAAAAATGTGTATATCCTAAAACCTGGTATCATACGAGGCCAAATAATAAATCTAAATGTATTGACAAATCCGTGGAAGACCGACCTACTATAAAAACTGTTAGTTTAGAATTTAAATGATGCTATCTGAGCTAAACATAAGTCCTTCAATTCGTCCGCGAGCTGCAATCCTTATTAAGATAGATTGAATATTATAAACATAATACCAAAGTTATAAAATGTCGTTAGATATTTCAGTGTTATATTTGTATCTATCAACGTAAGATCTGCTCTTTTTCGATAGAAGTTTAGTTTTGTTTATTTTCTTGGAATACATTTCATCATATTTTGAATTTATTGCAATATTTTTAATTTTACCATAAATAACTGAACTGTGCATATGTAAACTTTGGTTTGCATACACAAATTTTACTTATTTACTGTAATGTGTAGAAGCTTATGTGGGCAGATGTACATTTTATACAACAACATCAATTATTATTTCTGATTTATGCATAAGAATATGACCATATGCAAATTAGAAACTCTGGTAAATATGATTGACATGGTGTTAATCATAACTAAATCACTTTTCACTAACTGAAAAAAAAAAACAGAATTATAAAGTCTGCATCATTGTTGTATGATGCACAACATTTTATTACTGAAATAAGTCATTTTATCAATAGTATTTTAACTAATAAGATGTAATAAATGATTTCCAAAGAATATTTTCATTCTCAACTCACAGAAGTCTAGAGCTCAAGCATAAGGTCCGTGTTCCAATTTCTAGTACCAGATCATATCTGCTCTGCTGTGAGCGTGCAGTGTTACAATTAAAAGACATGGGTAGTTGGGATTAGACTTAAAACCTAGGTCTCGAGGGCAGGTGTGGCACTGCATTTGTGTCAATCAATAGCAAAGTGTGCAATTTGTAGCAGTTTACCTTCATGGTGACATCTGTATATACGCAAAACATTCTTTGCAGGATATAAAACAACATAAAGATGTTAACTTGATATTCATGTTGACTTGCAATTGTGAGATGATCCCTAAGTTACCACTTGTGAGATGATCCCTAATTTACCAGTCTGCATCAATGTTAGGCCTATTCCTATTTTTCCTGTGCAGATATGTTGACTTTATGTCCTGTGCTAAATTATGTGTATATGTTACATATTCAATCAATTACATTATGGCAAATCATACTGATTCAAATGATTTACATATTTTCATACATAAATGGTATTGCAAGTATATATCTTTAGGTTTGAAAACGGTTTATATTTACAGTTGTATTGCGGTTTGATGTATTATATTTACATACATGACATTGTTTTGAAATTTGAAAGATATCTAACGTTATTAGTAACGAGCCCTTACATTCTTAAATGCAATTAAATCTCAATTTTATTTATGTATAATATTTAAAATTATAATAATGACTATTCTAAATATAGGAATTATGTGGTTTTTGCAACACGGACTAAACTTTACTTTCGATGAAGCAAATGGATTGTACACTAGTGGTAAATTAAAACAGAACAGATTATTCAACAAATATTTTATTGAACAACAATAACATTTGAATACTTTAAAACATATCTGAAGCAAACCAATAATACATATTTGGAAACATGTATTCCAAAGGAATTAAACTGCTGTATAATGTACGCACAAACACATAAATACACAGTGTAACACACACACACACACATGAGTGTGTTTGATTCTTTGTTTATCTAATACATAACGCAGGGCTTTGTGGAATATATGAATCATTTAATGATTGATTATTATTTATATATATATGATTTAGTTTTGCCCAATACACTGTACTATATCGCTAGGTGGTGTATTGCATTTTATTAATGTGTATAGCAATTTCATAGATTATTAAAATAATTCTAACGATTCATTAGAGAGTTGTAAAAAGCAATGAAAACATACTTTTGTTGTAAATATAAACTAATTGATGACAATGAGTAGACGTGAAACATAAAAAACATATATACCATGTGTACAATAACGCAATAGCGAATATAGGTACGAATATGATATACAAAATTGAAAACCAAAGAACAGGTAACAAGTATAGACATTTTGTATATATATATATATGATGAAGATTCCATTTGTAAATTTTACAAGAAGGAACATTTAGCAAAACCGCAGAACACCTAGGACTAATTCCTTTTAGAAGTAGGATCCTGTTAGCATCTGATACTGATACATACAACCGGAAGTAAAGTGAAGTCAAAATATGTAGTGAACTGTGTGAATCTGTTGATCACTTTAAACAGTATATACCTAATTAATCATAAATATGAAAAAATAAAATACGTGTGTTATCATTGAATACTCATATGCTCATGGATTCTTCATTTCCATTAACTATTAAGCAGTTTTCCAGCGAGTTTGAGAAAAAATTGAAACAAAACAGACGATGCCACATGTGTATCTTAAAATTTAAAAATTTAAAGACAAAAAAATGATATCAAAACTTTATAAATATTTCCTGTAAGTCACCATAGATAAGACATTTCGGGTTTCTTTATCAATTAACTGTGAAGCTGCAGTGTTGATATACTTGTGACGAAAAAAAAAAACAATTTTACAAAAAGCTTACTAACAATTTACTAACAATAGTCTCCATTTGTGTGCAAATAGCACCAATAGCAGGATAGACATGTATCATTCTTGTACAATCAGTGATACAACCAGTAAGGAAGGATTTACCCATAAACAACAGTAACGGGATAGACATTTATTAGCCTCGTACAATCAGTGATACAATTAGCAAAGTCTTACCCATAAGCAACAGTAACGGGATAGGGCATTTATTACGCGCGAAAAATGAGTTATATAGATAACAAGGACTTACCCATAAACAACAGTAACAGGAACGACATTTATCAGCCTCGTAAAATGAGTTATATAAATAACAAAGATTTACCAATAAACAACAGTAACATGATAGAAATGTATCAGTCGCGTAAAATGAGTTATATAAATAACAAAGACTTACCAATAAACAACAGTAACATGATAGAAATGTATCAGTCGCGTAAAATGAGTTATATAAATAACAAAGATTTACCAATAAACTACAGTAACGGGGTATGTATATTCATCAGCTTGGTAAAATAAGTTATATAGATGGCAAGAACACCCATCAACAGCATTAATAAGATAGACATGTATCCGCCTCGTTCAATGAGTTATATAAATAGTAAGGCTTGACAATAGATAGACATGTATCTGCCTCTTACAATAAGTTCTATAGACATTAAGGTTCGACCATAAACAACATAAATTTAATACACATCTATCCGCCTCGTACAATGAGTTCTATAAACATTAAGGTTCGACCATAAACAACATAAATTTGATACACATCTATCCGCCTCGTACAATGAGTTCTATAGATAGTAAGGCTCGACAATAGATAGACATGTATCCGCCTCGTACAAAGAGTTCTATAAATAGGAAGGCTCGACCAGAAAGAGCATTAATGGGATACACATGTATCGACTCGTACAATTAGTCCTTTGAATATGAAGGATTCGACCATAAAATCATTGTAGCAAATGTGTAGCATTTGTTGGTACTCACTTTGTAAACGCTTTTTTCAAAAGAAATTTTGATTTTCATTCTATTGCCATATATATATATATATATATATATATATATATATATATATATATATATATATATATATATATATATATATATATATATATATATATATATATATATATAAAATATATATTAGTTTTCTTGGTACAGCGATAAATATTTAAATAAAAAAGTGTAGAACATCACAATTTCTTTCTTTCTTTCTTTAATCCGTGAGCGCTTTCACCATCGTGGTTCTTCAGACTTTTCTGGATGACCTCACATCACAATTCTGAAGAACCACGATGGTGAAAGCGCTCACGGATTAAAGAAAGAAAGAAAGAAATTGTGATGTTCTACACTTTTTTATTTATATATATATATATATATATATATATATACATCCTTGACCGTCTAGACCCAGTTCATCTACTGGTTAAATTTTCACCCTCGGTTAACCAAGGATTAAAATTTAAACTTTGGTTATTTTCTGTTGCTAAAAAATTGGTTAAATTCAATTCTAGTTAAACCATTGGTAAAATACGGGAAATGTTGCCAAACCATCAAGCTCGGTTACATATTTTAAGCAATTAAGGGTTATTATTCAAAAAAGGCTGAAGATGGGCACTGTGATCAAAATTTTAATCTTAGGTTATATAACCATTGATTATCATATTAACTGAAGGTTAAATTTAATCAAAAGATGAACAGCTGTGTTCTTAATTAATGCTTTGGTATTTGAGATTTTATATTCGATACATGCATTTAGTAAAAAGTTAATTTACAACAGGAACTGGCTGAATAATAGAAGTTTGAACAAATACAAAGGCAAACATGAATACATACAAACAAGCTTACAAACATACATACATACACACATACACACACACACATACACACACATACATACATACATACATACATACATACATACATACATACACATACACATACACACATACATACATACATACATACATACATACATACATACTTACATACATACATACATACATACATACATACATACATACATACATACATACATACATACATACATACATACATACATACATACATACATACATACATACATACATACATATATCCTTTCCATATGTATATATCTCTGTGATATGCTTAACTATAGATTTGTAATTGTCTGTAATTTTTTTAACCTTAAACAAGAAAAAAGTACGATCCGGGGAATATAAGTTTAAAACAAACGTTTGTACACGAAAGCATTAAATTTCAAACCTTAAAGCCATGACTGGGGCGTATTTGAATTGGAATTATGGACTGAACACCGGTGATAATTTTGATATGGTTTCTTTTTGTACGTGAAAAGCATTTGCAATTCCTTCCTAAAGTAAGCTCCAGTCACACTGTACAGAAAGAAGTTGACACAGTAATTCATGTAAAATATTGTCCTAGTTAACTGTAGCAAGTCCATATTTGCTGGAAATATAATGTCGTCGGAGCGTGCTAGCAGGAAATTTTTAAACCAGACGACAGTATACGGCGTGTTAAAAGCAATAAAACAAAATGATATAGCGATAAGAATGATAGTAAACTCCAGACGAATGATACTTTCTTCAGTGATGATTTTACAGGCTCTATGCCGTTTATTTCTGATGAGCAGTTTTCGAATGATCATGAAGTTAAGCACAGTTATAACAACGAATGGTATAAGAGTAATTGACAACATGAATACACAATCTAGAATAAATGACAAGAAACGGTGTTCCCATAGGACTGTGCAAATTGGAACCTTATGAGGTCCAAATTCCGATGACCCACTTAACCAAGGTTTGAAAGCACACACTAAAATTGCTATTGCGAGAAAGGTAAGAACTATTTTTCTGGATGACCTCACATCACAGATATCCCTCCGCTTAAGAGGATGACAAACGCCAATATATCTCTCTAGTGTGAAGCAAACGACCAGCCAGGCGGACAGGAATCTAGATATATATTGTATGTATAATATAATTTGACACATGCCGTCTTGTTCTATAAGTGGAGCGACAGATTCATTACTAGGGACTCTGAGTCCTCGTTTGATCCATTCTGTTAAGACATAAAATATTAAGACAATTAGGTCGGACGTCGACAGTGCTGCTAGGTAAACACTTGCAGAAAGCTTCCGCATATTTTTGGTGACGAAAACCCTTAGAGATAGGAGGTTTCCCACGATACCAACGAAAAATATGACTGGAGTGACGTACGTGAAGACAATCTGTCCTGATGTATTTGCGCTGTGTGGATATACGAAGCTTGTGTTTCGTTTAAACATTCCCAAGAAGTCCTCATTCCAACAACCATTTGAACTTGCATTTCCAAAGCTATTATTATAATCTTGCTCACTGCAACCACCACTACTGGCATTTGGCTGAAACAGAGGAAAACTATTTGTTAGACATCAACTGTAAACAGCTTAATTAGTACGTATGATAGCAGGAGTACATATAAATACTCCAACAACAGCCCATGTAAATTAATATTGCGATTAGATAAAATGTTCATGATTGAGATAAGCTGGTTGGATATTGAATATTAAAATGTTTAAATGTATATTGTGTATTTACTCTACATTTTATAGTTTAAATGTATATTATGTATTCACACTATAGTTTATAGTTTATATGTATATTATGTATTCACACTATAGTTTATAGTTTATATGTATATTGTGTATTTACTTTTAGAAGTATACTTTATACCATTGTGATAGTCGTTCATTATATTGATTAATAAGTAATCAATTCTAAATATTACTTATAGTTTTAGAAATGTGGTCAAAAGTAATGCTCAAGACGATCGTGTCCGTCAGTAAATGTTTATCTGGTGACGGTGAATTTAATATAAATAATGTTAATTTGTTTAATCGACATACATACCTACCTACCTACCTACCTACCTACCTACCTACCTACCTACCTACCTACCTACATACATACATCCCCCCAAAGAAATATTCTGGTATGACCGTAATACATATATTACGCAAACATAATCACTAACCGAGAAGAAATGAATTTGATTACGATAGAAGATTGTCGCAAACTATAAAAGACGTTGAAAAGTGTAAGGTAATGAGAATGAAGTCAAGATCGATATCTAATTATGTGTATGAATGCCAAAATACGCTGAATTAAACATCTGGGCAGTTTCAATTATCATTTTTCATCCTGGAATGTCAGTTACTTTGAAACGTACACTGAAATCTGAGACACATACACACACATACACACACACACACACACACACACGCAGAGAGTTACACCCACATACACAGACACATATACACACATGCACATACGCACAAACACGCGCACATACACTCACACTTACACAGTTACACATATATATGCATATCTCAGTTATATATCTCTGTATGTGTATGAAATATTGACGAATGATTGACAAAGTGTGCGTGTAATGTTTATAAATGTGTAATGTAATGTATTTGTTTATATGCATGATTGATTATTGATTCTCGATATTTGTTCTTTTCAAGGGATAATTATTTTGTTGGCAATGGAATAGATATTACTTCATCACTACTTATCATGATGAGATATCATGTTGTATGATAATTTGTGTTGCGAAGAATTAGATTACAATCATATTGGTTCCATACTGATTTATATTTACTCATTTTGAAGTCTTATCTTGAAATATGGCAGATTTGGGATTTATATCTTTTGATTTTAGCGTCCATTTTTAATGTCTCAATTGAATGACAAAATTTTCTGTTTTAGGTGTTAAAATGAATTCAACAAAATATTATGAATGCAACTATTTAAACTTGATTCGACTAAGTGAAGGGTTCTAGTTTGTTATGACAATTCAGTTTAAAGTTTCTGTAAGAAATATCTTTGCATCTACAATTTAAGACGCACCAACATCCAAAACATCCATGTTGACAGATCCTTTGGTATTAACCATCAAATTACTTTTCGTATATATTCAAAACGCCAATAGTTTTAATATTGTATGTATGATATCAATGGCATCATATGGGAATAATACCACAGGACACATTCTCCAATTATTCGTTACCAGCGTTCCATGTCACTACCATAATTAAATTTTAAACTGTATAACTGGACATTTTTGCCGTTGATAATTATTTTTGCCCTAATAAAACAGAAAACATGATCACCTTGTCTTAACATCGCCCTAAATCGCAGTTTTATGGATGACCTGCATGTCCCTGCTTGAAATTGTCGCTTTCAGTTTAGATACACTCGTTCAAATTACCAAGTTATCTGCCTTTACAACCGAACAATCTTAACCTGACTATTTAAAATCTTACCACCACCTCACAAAAAAGAAACAACAGATAAAACAAAAATGAGATTAATATATGAAAAGATGTGTGTGGATAGTTACCGACGTTAAAAGAGAAATTAATTTTATAAAATATTCTAATCGCCAATGACTTCATTAAATCATTACTGATAAAACATTTCTTATATGGAATCGAATTACTTTGTTATTGTGGTCCTGTAGTATGTGTATACTCATTAAAAATCACATTTCGTTTGGTGATCTTTTTATTTTGTCAACACTTCCTCTTTTTTAACTATCAGCAATTGTGGCTGAAATATGAACAATATAATGATAAAGCGTGATATCACGTATCTATCCCAAATAGACCACCTTGTGGTTAGAATCACAAATACATGCATTTAATTGCACCACACTTGCAAAACTTAACCCGTAATATTAGTTTGATATCATTCTGGCCATTTCACATTAACTTTTGGTAATTCCTACGATCATTACCCAGTATTCAATAACGACGTGTTATTTGAAGTATTCTGTTCTTATTACACTTTGCGTTTTTTCTCGTACATCATCATTTCATACCGAAATCAGGCAAAGTTTGTCTTTTCCCGTCATTTCAAAACACTCGAATCTGAAATTATCGACGTACCGGGTATATCGGGTGAACTCGACCCATTTTTAACTCGTATAATCGCATATTCGGCTTTATCATTCTTGACAAGTATAAACTGCCCAACTCCACCGGACATGGCGGCACGATTGTAAAACATGAGGTACACATAATTTTCACAGTTATTTTGTTTAGATTTTGCAGTGTCAGCATTAATTTCAGGGTAACATTAGAGACTGGAAAAAAATTCTTTTAGTGACTTGATATATTTATTCATATATTGATTAAATTTCTTTCATGTATTTAGAATAGCGTTGAAAAGCACATATTCTACATAATACATGTACTTTCCAATACAAATCATGTCCTGTATTTTAAAAGTAAATATAAAACACATAAACATTGTCGGACTTAAACACACCTCATTGTGTCAAGAGCCGAGGTTGCTGATAGATCGAGCGCGTAAAGGACCAGAATCATCCTGACCAAGTTACAAAGCACATTTGATATGGCGATATAATTTATTTTAAAGGTCAATGCATACGGAAAGTTTTAAGGTACAGGAAAACTTAAATTCTGTTAAAACAAATAACTCAGGAAAGAAGATCTTTTACAATGTTTCACGTGTTTGATAATGTATTTGAACAAACAGTTTATCGTATTATCATCTATATGTCATGGGATAAAAATAATCATTGTTACAGCATATATAGCTTCAAAGGCTCATGATCAACGATATGATAGGGTATCAGTTTTGTTTTAAAGTAATAGAGTCAATCAAAATCGTATTTTTCACCTTAAAAAGCTCATGGGTATTGATGCAGGAAAGAGTGAAAATTTGATGTCGAAAAAATATTAATATTGCGTACAATTGCAAATTTGAATATATTCCATCCTATTATTTTTCAGGCACTGACCTAGATTCCAAAGATGCATATGATAGGCTAATGACCAAAGATACAAAATGTAATTTTAGACAACGACATTGACTCTTATTATCACCAGGTGTGGACATAGGAATTTTCAAAGGGAGGCGCAAATATTGTTTTTGGAGGGGTGACAAGACGCCGTATGAATGAAAATGTTGCATTCTATGTTAAGAATTAGATATCATCATGATTAAAATTTTAGATCTCTAACTAATAATCTAAACAAGGGAAATCAAATATATTTTGGTCCAATGCAAAATTTTGTTTACAAATAAGTTTTCATGTATATACATGTTGAGAAAACGCAAACAAAAATTTCTTTACCGACATGTTGGGCTAACACTTTAGAAAGAAACAAAGCGTAGTCGGAAGCCATGGAATTGAAAATATACAGAAAAAGCCATTGTTGATTTAGGATTTCAACTTAGAAGGAAGGGAGAATATAAAATCATGTTGTCGAGCAAAGCGAGTCGGAAAATTTTGGTGATTTTTTTTATTCATTTTTCAACGTTTAATATTAAAAGCATATAGGTTTCAAACATTTTTTGTCAAATTTTGGACTTTTGAGCTGAATTTTACTGAACATACATCTATATTTTGGCGTCGAAAGGGAGTACGGTTACGATCTTTACGCCCCCTTGAATCCGCCACTGATCAATGCTGAGTTATTCTAATAATATCGATAAAAACATTTCAGCGTGCAATATAGTCATCCATATATATCGTTTTCATAGTGATTGTTTTCTTCATTATTAAATTTTTACCCTGCGACATCTTAACCGGGTTGAGCATGCATGAAAAGCTTTCTGATTGAGTTCAAACTTATAATGAGGTGACCTCGTATGAAGTCGAATTGTTGTCATTCTATACAATAATTCAATGAAGCCTTCATCCACATATTTAGACCTGGCTTAAAGCTTCAAATCTATCTTGGAGTGAAACTGGTCGGAAAACAGTGGCGGATTCAAAGTGGGAGGCGGAGTTAAAGGGCGCCTGCCCCCTTTGAATGCCAAAGTATGTACAGTAAAAATCAACTCAAAAGTCCAGAAGTTGACAAAAATGTTTAGAACATATACTTTATTTTAAAAGTAATGTGGAAAATTAATGAAAATTAACTACAAATATTTTCGAGTCTCTTCGCTAAACATTTATTTACTCTTCCTACCTCTAGCTTGAAATCCTTTTAACTTTGTCTGTATATTTAGGATTTTAGGGTTCTTGACTACACTTTGTTTTATCATTTTCTATATAAATTGTTTGATCTACTTATCGGTAAAGAAATTTTCATTTGCGCTATCTCCGCATGTATTATGAATATGGACAATTATTTGTAAACAAATTTTTCATTGGATCAAAATTTATACGAATTTCCCTTATCTCTTTATCAGCTTAATACAAGTACATATTAATCAGAAAAATTTAATCATCGATAATATCAAAGTTTCTACACAGAAAGAATGTACCATTTTTTTCAACTACCTCCCCTCCACAAATAAAAATAACTTAACGCCCTCTCTTTGAAAATTCTTGGATCCGCCATTGGAAAATAAAATTTCTTTTGCTTATATATTTGAAACTTGAAAATGTTAAAATATATGCATAGAAATACAATATTTTGATTGCTAACAGTTAAAAATTGTAGTTTTCGGTGAAATACTCCCAACAAACGGACTTGCATTTATGTTTTACATACTTTCCATATCGATATAACAGCAGTGAACAGGGCACTAGCGATCGGTAATTAGTGGTGTCTGTATAATGTTGTTCTTATCATTTATTGGCTAACTGCAGTGCACGTGTACACTAGATTTGTTTAGTATGTCATTTATTGTACAATATGAGAATGAGAGAAAATTTTATGATATTCGCTGTTTCAGCGTCATGTACCCTTTACGTAACAGCTAACCTAACTACACATCCATTAACTCAATCAAAAATTTATATTTTAAGGGAAAGGTGTTGTACTTTTTTTTTAGTGATTTACACTGTTTTGTAATCTTCTACGTAGAATTTTTTGATACATAAACTAAACCTTAATTGTTCCTAGAGTGAGACCCATTGACGTCCGAAATAAAGAATACGAAAAAATAAGAAAATTGTGTGAACTGACCGTCGAAATAATATACGAGTGTTCTGGAGAGTCACAATCGGATAGGTTTAAATGGTGGAAATAAGTTAGCATTGTTTAATTTGTTTAGTACACATTTTAGAATCTTCTGTTTAAAACATTTATCGAACGTTTTCGTATGGGTCGAAAGTTGTGGATACTGTATCCATCATGGCATTTCATCTGAAAAGTATTTCCTGCGTGAACCGGATATGTGGATACTGTTGCATCATGGCATTTCATCTGATACATACTACCTGTGTGAGGCCGAAGTTGTGGCTATTTTATGCATCATTACATCTAATACGTACTTCCTGTGTCTCGATCAATTCAAGAAGTAAAGCAGACAAGTATTTCATATCTTCAATGAAATCTTTGTTTACAGTTATACTTTCCTACAAACTTCAATATCGTGATTTTCATATGTAAGTTGATCAAGCTGCTGTATTTCAGAATACAAAATAAACAGATACCAAAGAATCAGGGACATAAATACAAATCTGGTGAGAATGTCCAGGACACATATACGAGTCTAGTGAGAATGTCCAGGACACATACACATCTGGTGAGAATGTCCAGGACACATACACAAGTCTGGTGAGAATGTCCAGGACACATACAAATCTGGTGAGAATGTCCAGAACACATATAAATCTGGTAAGAATGTCCAGGACACATACAAATCTGGTAAGAATGTCCATGACACATATACAAGTCTGGTGAGAATATCCAGGACACATAAATCTGTTGAGAATGTCTAGGACACATCTAAATTTGGTGAGAATGTCCAGCACACATATATTGAACAATAATATAAATTTGCTTGCTTTTTTATATTACTGAATTAGTACACTTTAAAGTTATATTAACACAAAACTTCATTACGACCATTTGTTTAATATCGATGATGCAATAGACGCATAATTGATGGTTGAATTGTACATTTCTACAGAATGTAACAACGACTCAACACAATATTGGCAATATGCGATAAATGTGGCATTGCTCTCACAAGTACAATTCTCTGTTATTCATTTTGATATTCATATTTCTGTTGCTATCGTATTTTTATCCTTCTGCGTGGTGTGGTTATAATGACTCCGATATGTACACCTGTCTGCCGTTAATGAATTTGAGTTCATGAGATACCATCCGAACAATAAATGAAGGCCAACAAGTCACATATTACTTTCAGATGGGGACAGGCATTCACCATGGTTAACCTAATTTTACTCTAGTTAACCTATTTGTACTCTTTGTACGTTATGTAGAGATGGATAAGCCAGTTATCGTTATTGTTTTATAAGCGTTTATATGACACTAACAACTTACCTAAGTCAGTGAAAATTGTACGCTTTATATAAAAATGATTAATTAGGTAAAATACAAAATATGGGGAAAAGATGAATGATAACTTGGAATAGAAAATTCAGCTGATGACACAATTTCTTTTGTAAACTTAATTTGTTTTAATATTGTTAAGGCTGTAGAAAAAGAACAAAAACGTTAATTATGAGTTTATGCTATTTACAAGGGATGGTTAAAGGTCAACGGACACGAAAAGAAAATTCCGTACATATTTGTATTTTGTCGGTATAAACAATAATTCAAAACCTCGAATGTCGAAAACCGTACAGGTATCGAAATATTTACCGTAGTCACCCGAAAATACGATTCACTTCGGCAAAAATCGGGAAATCTCGGAGCGCTTCATTTGTGACGTAAAATCCGTCATGCCTGTGATAACTGAAGTAGTGTCAAACACTACCGCATAGTTATCTATATGGACTTTGTACTGGTTAACTACGCAGCATTCGTATATAAGAATTAAGTTGTAAATAGACAGCAACACTTTTATTCTTTCAAAATGCATTCCAGTCCACTAGATCTATAGATAAACTATGCATCTGTATCGACTTTAATTCCCTCGCGAACAAAACCAACCCCAGAATACACGAGTTAGTCTCGGTACACTATGATTAAATCAATCACCAAATCATATCAATATTTTTAAGGCTAAAAATAACCGTTAACGTTAATCACTTAACACATAGACCAACATAAATTGGGACACATAGACCATAATAAATTAGGATACATAGACCAACATAAATTAGGATACATAGACCGACATAGATAATAAAATTCGGCATGGAAGACCAGAGAAATAATCACATGAATAAACATCTAATTAAAACAAAGACATACACAAAGGGACTAATAAACAAAACAAATCGCTATAATTACCACCTGTATTGTTAAACAGGACAGATATAGATTCGTTCCAAAAAGCACCAAGTGCATGTAAGGTAAAACTGATGTGTTTCAGATGCAGATGGCGAATCTTAAGTCATTTCAGCATAGAACTTTCATGTTATTCCTAAGTATTTTATTCTCTGTAAATATACATTTGTGAGCATTGGTACATAAGTAAATTACCGATATAGAACATAGCTAAACACATCGATGATTTAATATATCAATGGATTAAAATAGTTGAAGATAATATCTGACAGAAATATACGATTGTACTGGTTAGTAATTGTTATATTCAAAATATCAAATTAACAATATTTAATAAAACATAAGGACACCTGTTCAAAATCAAATTTATTACTTTACGTCCAAATTACATTGTCTATATAATTATTACATAAGTAGGTTTCGTTCTAGAAAACAACATTTTATCTGATATATTTTAAAGAATACCTATGGGTTTGAAATAAGTAAAATTGACACTGATATCTGTGTCAACGAAAAATATGGCTTAGACTGGAGTAGGTGTCACAAATGTTTTTGACATCGAATCCATTTATTTCATGTCAAAACAATAATTTCCTTGATAAAATATAAATTTCATATATGAATTGTTTTAGAATATATCTACCTAATGTCTGTAAGACTATAAGAATTTAGATATAAATTGTTTTGAAATGTTTCAAACTCGCAATATTTTCATAAAGAAATAAAAAGCAAACCAGAGGTGAAAAGGGGATTGATATGGGCATAAACATAATTTTTTTATTGAAAGCAATGTTTCCTTTTTCGGTGTACACGAATAAAAAAGTAACAGCTTCATAGATTTATGTGTAAGACAGTTATATATGGTTTGTCGATTTTATATTTTATACTGAAATGCATCACTATCACATCAAATAAACCATAGACTTTCCATGTGTATATTCATTTAAAATGAATATGTATTTTTATTGATGTTGTTTATCATGATTATCAGGGAAACGTTAATTTCTGGAAGACACATTCCATTCGGAATATTCGGTGATACATGCATTAGGACAGCATAATGGATTGTACGTTATTTCCGGTTTATTGCACCTAGTGGCTATTTGGTAAAGGGAGACTACTCTTTTTAACGCTGAAACTGGTTACCCTTTTAACCTGGTATCGTTAATTGGGAGTGTAAAAACTTCATTTTTGTTGCCTTAATATGCATAAATAATCTGCACCAAGGGTGTCCGGGGCTTGTTCTACCTGTTTTGTCTTTATATTATCAATAGATTGCACTGCAGCCAAATACATAATTTTTGGTATAACAAAGTTTTGCACTACTGTTGATTTTTCCATTAAAGTTAATTTTTGTCATTTCCAGTCTTTTAACATCAAATTTACAGCAACTTTACAATTTCCCAAGTCAAGTTCGCCCATACTTTACCATTTGTGCCAAAATAAATTCCTGTCAATTTGACAACTTCAGCCCATTTGATAATGACATATGCTTTATTTTTATATCCCCTCCATCTGTTTTCTCTTTATCTAATTTTAATCCTGATATTTTTCCCAAATCCTCAACAAGTTTTGTAAATTTTTAACATCCACATATTTTGAAAATCACTGTGGGTTGTATCGGCAGCTAGCTGCGATATATCTATATTTGTTTCTAACTGAAACGCCACATATTTCTTTATTAGTACGTATTTTCCATGCCAATATTTCTGCCGGTATGACGAAAATTAAACAAGAGAGTGGACATCCTTGTCGTATTTTACAAAAACCAGTAAGCCAGTTATTGTTTTAATACAGTTTATCCAACTTTCTTTACACTTTCGTACATAAATTCCCATTCAATCGTGTCAAAAGCATTTTAAAAGTGAAGAAAAACTACACACGCATCAATGTTGAACTTTTCCGAATAGTCTATAATGTCCTGTATTGTTATAAAAAAATTCATTATACTTAAAAGAAAGCCTTGATGTGTAAATTTAAATGAAAATTAAATCAGATCATCACTGAATTTTCTTGTCCGTTGACGTTTAATCAGTATGTTTACGCGTGTCTGTTAAGACAATACGATATTGAAAATGTTTCATTTTGTGATTTCATTCTCGAAACTTCCATCACGTCTTCATGTAAAAATGTTGAAATAATATCTTTGAATTTTTACGCCATCTGTGCCACGATAGAGACATAAAGGTTTATTAAGGTGAAGAAGGCCATACATGCATACATAAATACATATATATATATATATATTATCATATGGATTCCACGATTTTAGGTCAAATGTTACCGAGTTAGCTAGAAAAAAGTTTTGTAAATGAATTACTGTTTTTTAATAATAAATAGGACAGTTGACAGTCTCAAATATATGAAATTGAGAATTTATAAATTTTGATGATCTCGTGCTTGATTCGAATCAAGATTGTCACCAGGAGCAGTTGCGGTGCAATAAGTTGATAAAAGTCAGTGTTGTATTGTCATTAAAGCCATCCCAGAATTGTTTTGATTGGTAACACATTGATTTCTACAAGGCGGTAATGTCAATATAACAACAATGGTTTCTTATCAAATATGATAATATAGAAATTTTGTAATGAAATGAATACTCGTATTTCAGATATAGAACATTTTCGATAATGCTTTATACCAAATGTCATTTCGAAAACCAAGACCTATCATATGAAATAAAACAAATTGTGAGTTAATGCACATACAATTCATAATACAGGATTGGATAGTCTGTGAAAATAATTGAAAGTATCAAATTTGAATATCAATTGTATTGACTGGCGTCACTACTTCATCGACATAAGAATGATAACTGCGGTCAATATAGAAGATTTTGATATATACTAAAATGATAGTTTATCTATAGTTTAGTTATGAAAGAACTGACCAATCAGTTAGGCGTTTAACACGTGTGGGGAAGGTTTCAGTTTTGAATCATTTCCAGACATAATATTACTTTCACTGGTACTCGGCAACGTGATGACATGTTATGTACAAAAGCTAGGAAATTCTTTTTCCAATGGGTACTTTGACAACCCATTTAAATTTGTTAATTGACCTTGTAAGCTACGTCTGTTTCTTCAGGAAATATACATTTACATTGAATTCAACTAATGAAGTCTTGTTGATAGAAACCATCGTCTTGAGCATTTGTTTTGGCTACTACAACTTTGGTATTGTTAATGATATTTATAACCACTGGGTCGTTTACAGTGCTGGTGGACTGTTTGAGACCCAAAGAGTATACATAAACCAAGTTCCTGGTATTTTGGTACCACCCAACTATTTCATACTTAAATAATATTTCAATTTCGTAACGTAAATTCTGAACGTTTCAAATGCTAGTATATTTATTTTACTGACACAGCTAACATCAAGTTACCACGAATTTCTGTGTAAATAACTCTTTTAATACTGACACAGCTGACACTAAATTAACGTGATGTAAAAAAGTACTTATAGCGACACAGCTGACACTAAATTAACGTGTTGTAAAAAAGTACTTATACTGACGCAGCTGACACAAAGTTAACGTGTGTAAAAAGTACTTATACTGACTAACCCAAACCCTACTTATAGTGACACAGCTGACACTAAATTAACGTGATGTAAAAAGTACTTATACTGACACAGCTGACACTAAGTTAATGTGATGTAAAAAGTACTTATAGTGACACAGCTGACACTAAGTTAACGTGATGTATACAGTACTGATAGTGACACAGCTGACTATAAGTTAACGTGATGTAAAAGGTACTTATACTGACACAGCTGACACTCAGTTAATGTGATGTAAAAAGTACTTATAGTGACACAGCTGACACTAAGTTAACGTGATGTATACAGTACTGATAGTGACACAGCTGACTATAAGTTAACGTGATGTAAAAAGTACTTATACTGACACAGCTGACACTTAGTTAACGTGATGTATACAGTACTGATAATGACACAGCTGACACTAAGTTAACGTGGTGTAAAAAGTACTGATAGTGACACAGCTGACACTAAGTTAACATGATGTAAAAAGTACTTATAGTGACACAGCTGACACTAAGTTAACGTGATGTAAAAAGTACTTATAGTGACACAGCTGACACTAAGTTAACGTGATGTAAAAAGTACTTATAGTGACACAGCTGACACTAAGATAACGTGATGTATACAGTACTGATAGTGACACAGCTGACACTAAGTTAACGTAATGTATACAGTACTGATAGTGACACAGCTGACACTAAGTTAACGTGATGTAAAAAGTACTGATAGTGACACAGCTGACACTAAGTTAACGTGATGTAAAAAGTACTGATAGTGACACAGCTGACACTAAGTTAACGTGATGTAATAAGTACTTATACTGACACCGCTGACACTAAGTTAACGTGATTTAAAAAGTACTTATAGTGACACAGCTGACACTAAGTTAACGTGATGTAATAAGTACTTATACTGACACCGCTGACACTAAGTTAACGTGATGTAAAAAGTACTTATACTGACACAGCTGACACTAAGTTAACGTGATGTAAAAAGTGCTTATAGTGACACAGCTGACACTAAGTTAAAGTGATGTAAAAAGTACTTATACTGACACAGCTGACACTAAGTTAACGTGATGTAAAAAGTAATTATACTGACACAGCTGACACTAAGTTAACGTGATGTAAAAAGTACTGATAGTGACACAGCTGACACTAAGTTAACGTGATGTAAAAAGCACTGATACTGACATAGCTGACACTAAGTTAACGTGATGTAAAAAGTACTAATAGTGACACAGCTGACACTAAGTTAACGTGATGTAAAAAGTACTGATAGTGACACAGCTGACACTAAGTTAACGTGATGTAAAAAGTACTTATAGTGGCACAGCTGACACTAAGTTAATGTGATGTAAAAAGTATTGATAGTGACACAGCTGACACTAAGTTAACGTGATGTAAAAAGTACTTATAGTGACACAGCTGACACTAAGTTAACGTGATGTAAAAAGTACTGATAGTGACACAGCTGACGTGTAAATAACTCTACTGATTGAAATGTAATTTAATTCCTCGATATAGATAAACTATATTTTCATATAGATAGGTACTTAAGAACAATCAACTGCTATTAGATAGACTTTCATTTCCAAGTCTAAAATTTCACTCTTTTCGTACAAAGGTTCATCATACTTTCATCCATTTTACCCTTTCTTATTGCAACGTGAACAACAATACGTGATTCTGTGAATATATTTTTGTATACAGATACAGATTTGTACCTAACTTACAAGGTTGTTGAATGAAATCATTAAATTCAAAGATAGTGTTAAGCAGATTTCTATCTAACTTACAAGGTTGTTGAATGAAGTCATTCTTATATTTTACATTGTATTTTTTTACAAATAATTATATGTATCTGTTTTGTATATTGAAACGTCCAATGAAACAACAATCATTTATTAATGAGTCCATACGCGGTAGTAACATCACGTTTGTATTGATTCAGCATTCAGTAAATACTTGAAATATTAAAGCATTATGCTGCCACCATATTTAAATACAAGAACATTGTCCTTTTATATAATATCACTAATTTAAATTTGATTTGACATTGTAATTTATTATCAAATAAAAAAGCAAAAGAACTGTAAATCTGGATAAAACAAGTAATTCTGGATAAAACAAGTAATCCTGGATAAAACAAGTAATTCACATCTTCAGATATTGTTGTGATCTCACCTTATTCATATAGAAAAATTTGGAATGAAGAAAAATTGTTAACGACACTGATCGAAAGAATGACGCTCTCATGGGCTTGTTATTGTCAATTTCTTAATTTGAATTTCCTTCACAGTGACCCCTGACAGTAAATTTTATTCACAGGACCTGCGGACCAACAATCACTAATTAAATGAATATACAGAAACTAACAAATAAACACAAACAGAGAGAGAGAGAGAGAGAGAGAGAGAGAGAGAGAGAGAGAGAGAGAGAGAGAGAGAGAGAGAGAGAGAGAGAGAGAGAGAGAGAGAGAGAGAGAGAAAGAGATAATACAGAAATAAACACTAATGCAGATACACACATTAATATAGAAAAGAGATAAATACACACAATAATACAGAACTACACAAAAATGGAAACTAATACAGACACATACACAGAAATACACACTAATATAGGCACATACTAATACAATTATAGACAAAAAATACAAATGTTTACAGGCACATACTAATACAGACATACAGAAAATACACACTAATACATTCACAAACTAATACAGACATACATAACATACACACTGATACAGACACATACTAATACAGACATTAACATACACACTGATACAGACACATACTAATACAGACATTAACATTATATACACACTGATACAGACACATACTAATACAGACATTAACATTATATACACACTGATACAGACACATACTAATACAGACATTAACATTATATACACACTGATACAGACACATACTAATACAGACATTAACATTATATACACACTGATACAGACACATACTAATACAGACATTAACATTATATACACACCTATGTAGACACTTATACAGACATAAACCAAATAAAAGTACTAATACAGATATACATAAATAAACATAGGAATGAATTTTCAAGTTAAGATTTTCAACACTATATCTCATTCTTTTCTCTGTGTTCAACTCTTTGAGTTGCGCGTCAGAAGGAAGGCTTGTATTTAATTTCCGAGACTAAATATTATATTTTTTTCGTTAAGCGTTTATCTTTAAATTTAAAAAGTAAATTGTATATTGAACGGGATTTTAAACTGGGGAAAGAGACACGACAGGCTCGGAACGTTAATGAAACCCCCTATGTGTCTATAGCTCAAGTAAAATGTGTGACACTTCCGAGTATATTTGGCATCCATAAAACTAGGAAAACTCTTGGCGAATAAAAAGTGACTAAAGTTTTACGCTAACAGTTATTATAAGTTTAACACACAAAATCGTTTTGGAAGGTTCGAATCAACACATCAAATATAAATGTTAGTGCACTACTGATAATGTTGATCAAGAGATAATCAATATTCAACAATAAATAACTTTGAAAAATTGTTTCGATTAAGATAAATGCATTGGTATGTATTATTTTTGCTCGTTCTGTATAATTTGTTTTCAATATATATTGATCTAAAGTGTTGCTCACTTTGTTTATCTTATATATATAAATATATTCTATTACTTACCAGCGAAAAAAGAAATGCCCACGTTTGAAGTCTATCATCCATTTTTCAGAATTATCTCTCGACGTAGGAAAATATATCTCTTTTCGATTCTGCTGACAAGTATAAAATCTTATCAAGACTGAGTTTCCCTTTCAGAAATCAAAGTCGTGATTCACTCTCAGTTGCATTTTAATAATAATTAACTCAGCACGCTGTTAGAAAGCAACATCAGAACTGGCATCTGTGCATATGATAAGCGTGTTATATACATTGTCCTTGCTGAGGAATAAAAAGTTCAATGTGTTTGTAATCAGCCATTGGTGAAAAGCTTTAGCTCTTTAACGTGTTATAATCAATACAAGCAACGCGTTACAAATTAAATTTGATCACATTGAGTTAAGTAAAATATAAAACTTAATTGATTCGTTTGTATTTAAGTAGATATATATTACGTCTTCAACATTTACATATACGATACTTAATTCTGTGTCATTTGAATCATTTAGTTAAAGCATTTGAAGGTAAAGAAATTGGACTGAGTAATAAAGCCTTTGATTTACAAACAAAAAATTCGAGTGTTTTGCTTGTTACATTTAGAATGATGTAATTCTTTGTAGGTATGAGCATTTTTCAGATAATTTGACTAATAGGTCCGAGTGATTAACAGTTCTCTATTTAAGTAACTGGGTTTGGGCTCGAACCCAGATCTCAGCATGAACTTTTAGATTAACTCAACATAAGAATAAATTGTATACATGTGTTCTTATCATGCTAAATGAGATAGACAAAATAAACATGAAGACCCTAGTTACGACATGCCGAACTTTTGCCACTTCTTTGATTTAACATTGTTAACTGATCTCGTTATTGATAAAAGTTCCAGACGTTCGTAAAACACAGACACATCAGTCACGACATAAAATTGACACTTCTTATACAGTCCCTGTGAATGAGTTCGTTATCTAGGTAAAATACGGACATGTAAGTAACGTCATTAGACTTTTGATATTGTCCCCGTTATTGAGTCCGTTATCTAGGTAACATACGGACATGTAAGTAACGCCATTAGACTTTTGATATTGTCCCCGTAATTGAGTTCGTGATCTAGGTAAAATACGGATATGTAAGTAACGTCACTACACTTTTAATATTGTCCCCGTGATTAAGTTCGTTACCTAGGTAAAATACGGACATGTAAGTAACGTCACTACACTTTTAATATTGTCCCCGTAATTGAGTTCGTTATCTAGGTAAAATACGGACATGTGATCACGACATGAGACTTTTAATACTGTCCCCATGATTGAGTTCGCTTTCTAGGTAAGATATGAACACGAAAGTCACGATATGACACTTTTAATTATGTCCCTTCCTCCTGATTTCGTTATATAGGTAAAATACGGACATGTAAGTAACGATATGACACTTTTAATACTGCCTACGTGTTTGAGTTCGTAATCTAGGTAAGATACGGATATGTAAGTCACGACAGGAGACTTTTAATACTGCCTGCGTGTTTGAGTTCGTAATCTCGGTAAGATACGGATATGTCATTCACGATATGACACTTTTAATATTGCCTGCGTGTTTGAGTTCGTAATCTCGGTAAGATACGGACATGTAAGTCACGATATGACACTTTTAATACTGCCTGCGTGTTTGAGTTCGTAATCTAGGTAAGATACGGACATGTAAGTCACGATATGACACTTTTAATACTGCCTGCGTGTTTGAGTTCGTAATCTCGGTAAGATACAGATATGTCAGTCACGATATGACACTTTTAATACTGCCTGCGTGTTTGAGTTCGTAATCTCGGTAAGATACGGATATGTCAGTCACGATATGACACTTTTAATACTGCCTGCGTGTTTGAGTTCGTAATCTCGGTAAGATACGGATATGTACGTCACGACAGGGGACTTTTAATACTGTCCCTGTAACTGAGTTCGTTATCTACACAAGATATAGACGTGTAGGTCCAGACATGACAATTTTGATTATGTCCCTCCTAATTAAGTTCGCTATCTAGGTAAAATACGGACATGTAAGTCCCGACATAACACTTTTGATTATGTCCCTCCTGACTGAGTTCATTTTGTAGGTAAAATACGGACATGTAAGTACCGACATAACACTTTTGATCAGGTCCCTCCTGACTGAGTTCAATATGTAGGTAAAATACGGACATACAAGTCCCGACATGACACTTTTGATTAGGTCCCTCCTGACTGAGTTCATTATGTAGGTAAAATACGGACATGTAAGTCCCGACATTACACTTTTGATTAGGTCCCTCCTGACTGAGTTCATTATGTAGGTAAAATACGGACATGTAATTCCCGACATGACACTTTTGATTAGGTCCCTCCTGACTGAGTTCATTATGTAGGTAAAATACGGACATACAAGTCCCGACATGACACTTTTGATTAGGTCCCTCCTGACTGAGTTCATTATGTAGGTAAAATACGGACATGTAATTCCCGACATGACCCTTTTGATTAGGTCTCTCCTGACTGAGTTCATTATGTAGGTAAAATACGGACATGTAAGTCCCGACATGACACTTTTGATTAGGGCCCTCCTGACTGAGTTCAATATGGAGGTAAATACGGACATGTAAGTCCCGACATGACACTTTTGATTAGGTTCCTCCTGACTGAGTTCATTATGTAGGTAAAATACGGACATGTAAGTCCCGACATGACACTTTTGATTAGGTTCCTCCTGACTGAGTTCATTATGTAGGTAAAATACGGACATACAAGTCCCGACATGACACTTTTGATTAGGTCCCTCCTGACTGATTTAATATGGAGGTAAATACGGACATGTAAGTCCCGACATGACCCTTTTGATTAGGTTCCTCCTGACTGAGTTCATTATGTAGGTAAAATACGGACATGTAAGTCCCGACATGACACTTTTGATTAGGTTCCTCCTGACTGAGTTCATTATGTAGGTAAAATACGGACATGTAAGTCCCGACATGACACTTTTGATTAGGGCCCTCCGGACAGAGTTCATTATGTAGGTAAAATACGGACATGTAAGTCCCGACATGACACTTTTGATTAGGTCCCTCCTGACTGAGTTCATTATGTAGGTAAAATACGGACATGTAATTCCCGACATGACCCTTTTGATTAGGTCTCTCCTGACTGAGTTCATTATTTAGGTAAAATACGGACATGTAAGTCCCGACATGGCACTTTTGATTAGGTCCCTCCTGACTGAGTTCATTATGTAGGTAAAATACGGACATACAAATCCCGACATGACACTTTTGATTAGGTCCCTCCTGACTGAGTTCATTATGGAGGTAAAATACGGACATGTTATTCCCGACATGACCCTTTTGATTAGGTCCCTCCTGACTGAGTTCAATATGGAGGTAAAATACGGACATACAAGTCCCGACATGACCCTTTTGATTAGGTCCCTCCTGACTGAGTTCAATATGGAGGTAAAATACGGACATACAAGTCCCGACATGACCCTTTTGACCTGCTGACTGAGTTCAATATTGATTAGGTACCCTCCTTTTGACTGAGTTCAATATGGAGGTAAAATACGGACATACAAGTCCCGACATGACACTTTTGATTAGGTCCCTCCTGACTGAGTTCAATATGGAAGTAAATACGGACATGTAATTCCAGACATGACACTTTTGATTAGGTCCCTCCTGACTGAGTTCATTATGTAGGTAAAATACGGACATGTAAGTCCCGACATGACACTTTTGATTAGGTCCCTCCAGACTGAGTTCATTATTTAGGTAAAATACGGACATACAAGTCCCGACATGACACTTTTGATTAGGTTCCTCCTGGCTGAGTTCATTTTGTAGGTAAAATACGGACATGTAAGTCACGACATGACACTTTTGATTAGGTTCCTCCTGACTGAGTTCATTATGTAGGTAAAATACGGACATGTAAGTCCCGACATGACACTTTTGATTAGGGCCCTCCGGACAGAGTTCATTATGTAGGTAAAATACGGACATACAAGTCCCGACATGACACTTTTGATTAGGTCCCTCCTGACTGAGTTCACTATGTAGGTAAAATACGGACATGTAAGTCCCGACATGACACTTTTGATTAGGTCCCTCCTGACTGAGTTCATTATGTAGGTAAAATACGGACATGTTGGTCCCGACATGACACTCTTAATTCTATCCCTCTGACTGAATTCGTTATCGAGGTCAAATACGGACATACAAGTCACGACATGAGACTTTTGATACTGTCCCAGTGAAGTGATTGTGTTCGTTTTCTAGGTAAAATACGGACATGTCATCACGACATGAGACTTTTAAAACTGCCCCCGTGATTGAGTTTGTTATCTAGGTATAATACGTCCACGCGATTACGACATGAGACTTTTATTACTGTCTCTGTGATTGAGTTCGTTATCTAGGTAAGATACGACATGAGACTTTTATTACTGTCTCTGTGATTGAGTTCGTTATCTAGGTAAGATACGACATGAGACTTTTATTACTGTCTCTGTGACTGAGTTCGTTATGTAGGTAAGATACGACATGAGACTTTTAATGCTGTCCCCCTCATTGACATAAGTTGAGTTCGTTATTTAGGTAAGATATGGACATGTGAATCACTACATGAAACATTTAATACTGTCCCTGTGATTGAGTTGGTTTTTTTTTTATAGGTAAGATATGGATATAAAAAACGTCAGATACCAAAGTATAAATCAATATAATGACCAGGACATAGATACAAATCCGGTAAAAATGGACAAACACGGACCTCTGGAAACCAAGAGGTGGGATCAGGTGCAATTGAGAAGTAAGCATCCCCCGTCAACCGGTCACACCCTTTGTGAGTCCACAGTCAAGTCCAATACACGTGAGGAGTATATCCTTGTCTCAACAACCGCCAACGAAACGGCAACTCAACATTTCACTTCAGTGTATTTATGTGTAGAATCAGAGTAGTGTTTGACAAAATAAGTATCCTGATAGCCAATCACTATATATTTAAATTTTCGGGTACCACCTTTAGTGAAAAAAACAGTTGTCTATGATGCTAAAAAGTCGTTCTTTTATTTTTTTATGTGGAATAGTTGTGTAAAGAGTAGAGAAGTCATATGTTTTGATACTATGAATTCTAGAAAAATTATGTGCCTTCAAATTTTCTAAAAGCTGCTTAGAATTTTTTAGTATCCACATCTGATTTACACCGCTTCTGGAATAAGCAACTGTACAGTATTGTTGAAGTTTCTCCTTTACGGATATCAATATCTTGGTAAGGAGTAAAGATAAATGTTTGGTAGAACATTTGCTGGATTCTTCTATGGATCCTTGCTTATATGGGGTTTTATGAAGTTTAGGTATCCAGTATAAATATGGAAGCTCGAAATCGTTATCCGTTGTAGGTATATCAAATGAGCGTAATACGGACACGTGATTTTGAAGGATCTCGTCCTTTGAAAGTGAGCTACGTGTGTATGTAGGATTACCAGAGTTCTTCTAATAAACAATCATAGTAATGTGCCTTACAAATAAAAACAAATAGATTATTTGAGGCTTTGTCTGCTGGTACCAGTACATATTGGTCATGTAATCTATCCAGTTCAGTTACTACATCTGAATCACTAAATACAGAGAGATACCGTGTTTTCATAGTCCCTCGAAAACGAGATTTTATCAACCATCGTGTGGCTTTTAGCCATTCAGAAAAAGTGTCTGGTTCTACGTCTTCATGTTTGGCCCATCGTCAGGGATAATCTTCCACAGAATTCATAACTAAACTGAAATTCTGACGCCGATTTAAGGAACAGACTTCCCGGTATTTAGGGCCCCTTAATGATATGATAAGAAATAATAATCAAAACGTAAGGTTTCCATGTTCTATTTTTGTAACGGAATTTTAAGATTGTGACTCAATATGTTCAGCTATTATCTTTGAAATCAAATTGATATATTAAGTAAATAAATAATGACATATGACGACCACTTTCTTCTGTGTAAAATAGTGCATTAGAAGAGTAAGTTTATTTTGTTGACCGGTCAAACCCGCCGTGAGTCCACGGTCAAATTGAAATAAAAAGACTAAATTTTGACTTGAGCGAAGCAAACATGCATTGATCAATTAATCATGCAGACTGCGACTTTTCACCATTTTCCTCCAGTCTTAGTTCAAGTGCATGAAAGTAACGTTTTATACACGTGTACCAAGTGTAGTATATTTATGCATTTATTATAACGCCTAATGTCTGTCATGGTATTTATAATATTATCATTTGAATTTTAAACTTCTGAAAGCTGAGATATTCATTTTTAAAGTGGACGCTGTCAGACGGATTTGGCAATACATCGTAAATATACAGGGTTAGGGTTAGGGTTATATACATTTACATCTTGTTTGTTTATATATTGTTGCTTAACGTCCCACTCAAGAATCTTTAACTCATATGGAGAGGTCACCAAATGCCGGTGAAGGGCTTCAAATTTTGGCCTATGCTCGGCTCTTACGGCAATTGAGCAGTGAAATTTCTTTAACGTGTCCACACCTACTTTGACAGGGAACTGTCTCATCCGAAGGACAGGAACCAACCAGCCACCGGCTGGATTCGAACTCACGACCTCACGATCAAGAGTCGAGCGCGCTACATACTGAGCCAGAACGGATCACATTTATATCAAATTCGCGCTGAACTGGTTAAGTCCTATTGACAGATACTATTGTCTTGAGCATTTGTTTTTGGCCTCTTTTGTAAAGTTATAACTATGGTATTGTTCATAATATTACATGTATAAGGAACATTAAACTAGAATGTTAATTATGATAAGGAATCTATATATTAAGACTACTGTGTAGTTACACACATTAGGATCTACTTCCAGAAATTGTATGAATACAGGAATTGTCATCGTATTGATTTTTGTTGGGGAGATAACTCCCCAGAGGTACGCCTGCAGCAACAGAAATTACTGTCAACAGACGTTCCGAGTCATAGGATTTCAATTGTTAATGGTGTCCGTTGAAACTACACACCTCTCGTTTTCACTTACTATTTTCCTAAAAAAGCTAGGTTGCTTTCATCCAGTGCATTAATATATTCTCAAGACAATCTAATTCTTTTGTTGAAAACATCTTATTCATCTATGATATGAGTGCGAAGTAACCGTCGATAGTTTAGTATCCGTCCATGACAAAGTACAAAGAATGATAAACTCACCTTCTCCTTTAAGGTTTAAATGTTAAATCTACCAATCTAGATTGGAATCTACAACTTTATTTACGGTAATTGTAAATATAATTAATAACGATTTATGCTACCCAATGCTATCGAATTTAGTGAAGGTTTCCAATTCATTAAATGATTATGATGGTATGACAGTAATTATGATGGATGCAAATTGGGGTATCGGAGAAGTCATGGATTACAGGTATACTTAATCAGGAGTGACATGTAGGCTATGACATTTTAAAGTTTTATATCTAATGGCTATTGTATAGCTGAATGGCTGTTACTTTAAAACTACAACAAAGTTGTGTCGTTATCTATGCGTTGTCTCATAAGTACTCTTTAAATCTAGAAATAAAACCAGTATAGATATGTATCCATCTAAATTTATTGTATGCTAATTTGTGGATGCAAACTTCACGGTGTCCATCGACCTACAGCGGTTCTCAAATAGAAATCAACCTTTATATTTAAAGGAATCTTATTAATAAAATGAACGCAGTTAACGTTACTATTGGACAAAAGGAAACTGAAAAAATAAGATAATTGAAACGATTACCGGGATTCCAGAAGTGGTATTTCTCTCAACCTCGGGGATAAAAACAAATACATGTACAAATTTAATATGCTGCAATGATGAAGTCTTATTGTACTGAGCATTTGTGTTGACATTGTTCGTATAACATTGGCATTATTGATAATATATAACTACAATTTTATTTTTTTCTTAAAGTCCCGTGTATATCCATTTCTTGTCTTGTGTGTATGTTTAATACTTAATCTTATGGATTTTAATCTATAGAAAATGTGTAATTCATTTTCGAGTTACCTTGTATCATTAATATTCAAAAAGTGATATTTATATTAATGTTGACGGTGGAACTTAAACGCATTTCGTCTTTGTACAGACACAGAGTCATCTTTATTTCATTACCTTGATTTTCCCAGAGGTTAACACTAAATTGATTCGGCCACATTCCTCATTGTCAAAATCATTTATCATAAGTTTAGTTAAGACGTTTGTCAGATTGGTATGAAGAGTATCATTGTAGTACAAGAGATCTAAATAATCTTGTTGGACGTTAATGTGACTTTATTCTCTGTCCCGCTGTAGGTAAAAATAGCCAAGCCGAATTGGTCTGCTGGCAAACATATAAACAATCAACGCGTGCTAGTTAAAAATAAGTCCAGATTTTTCTTATTATACAAATGTCAGAATAAAACCAAAATCATTCTATGTACTGGTGATATGCTTTCCATATATAGGTAAAATGATTCAAGAATAACTCAACGAGAGTAATAGTGAGTTCTCAAAGGTTCATCCGGAGTTCAGAATGGTATACTATATCATATATTATGACGATGATGATTACAATTACAGCAACAGAAACAACAAAAAATAGAATATTGACATGAAAATTAATACTCTTAAAATTTATTTCAAATACTATATTATATTTTAAAAGGCGATTTGTAATCAATTTTCTTTATAAAAAGAAAGCTTCTTGACATGAAATTAAAAAATAAAACACCAGATTGTTAATATTCATTGATAATTAAGAAAAGGGTGTCGTCTTACAAACGTTTTATAAAAGAGGATTTCAGTATTAGATATTCCTATCTAAAACACCGATTGCCATTAATTATCGCTAAGTTTCCATTCAGCCATTCACTATGGACAGCGAAAGTATACAGAACCGGATAAAAGCATATCTGATATCCGTTATATAGTCCGTGTATCTTATATCATGACGGAGTATTATTTTTTTAGACAATATAATGTTGGTGCATGATTGATTTTATTGAAGTTAAATACATACGTACTGATAAATTAATTGGCGAAGATAGAAAAACCAAAGAATGCATTTTTTACAGGGGACACGGGGGTTATTTATCTAAGTGGTAGCCGCTTACTTAACCACCGACTATCTGTGACCTAAAATCGCTTATATGTATTAAAAATCAAACATTCTGTTGGAATATAGTCTCACACAGAATGAACCGTGATCAATGACAATGTTAAAACTTTGATATTGGAATAACAAACATCTGTTAGCAATTAGTGATGTATGGTGTGTAACGTCCTTTATGTAGATGTAATTGCTTATCATATTATTTACACAGCTTATAGTGGTCATGTTAAGAGTAATTCTATGTAAAGACCAACCAATTATTTAAGGGCTGAGAAATGGTATGTCACAGAATACACTCATATTTACTATATATGTTTATTATAGAATACTAAAACATAATATTGATTTTTAAATTGAAAAAAAATTATTGTTGTCATGTCAACAAAGAGTTGTTTTTCATAAGATTTGTCCTCTGACCCATATAGAAAAAGGCATTTCAACATTTTTTTATCTAATATACAAGATATGTCGATAATGTAAATATTTTATTTAAATCACCTTTGATTAGACATTCAAAACAATAAAAGTCAAAGTGATAATCAGCACAAAAGGTATTTTGCCTAACAACTTAAAGATAGGGGGTTTCTGCAATTATCCAATCAGAAGAATTTTATGATTTTTTTATTTTTCAAGACTTTACTCCCCAAAAATGCAGCATATAAATTTTAAGATACTTTGACCTAAAGTTTGATTAAGTCTTATAGAACAATATAATATAAAATCAGAGCGGATATTTTTTTCGTTTCTTAGCAACGGTTACTCAAAGTTTGGCTATTTTAAGAATTTTCAACGTATATAGTTCAACCAAATTCTCCTATCATTTCAAATCTTCATAATCTTTTTAAATCTAACTTTCAAATAAAGTAAATAACAACTGACAAGATCAAATAATATATATAATTTCATTATATACTGTATTAGCAATATAATATACCTAAATATACCTTACCCTCAGATTCCCGCGACCGTTCAAATCAGGACTCCGACATTGTCTCTTTTCGAACCGATTTTATAGCATCTCGTAAATCTTGATTTTTACAAAAAATATGCTATTTGATTTTCATTTGATAATATTTAGGGACACCTATGATCATATACAATAATTATATTCAGTTTATCTTAAGTCAAAAAGCTTCAGATTAGTGTAAATTGACCTGACATCTCAACTCCGCCACTGAAATCCGACTACTAATTTTAGTGTGCTTTCCTCAGCCAAAATCTAGGAAATCTAAAACGATCCAGAATTTGAGTAACTTTTTACTGAAAATAATTCAGAATGATGTCCTTAATTATCATTGAAAAAATTACTTAAATAGAGTTAGAATTGGGTGAGAAGTCAACGATTATTTATTTCGAATCCGCCGCTAATCGAATCCGAAAACACTATACTATCAGGAATTCGACATTAGCATCTTTTCGATCCGACTCTGTAGTATTACTTAACGATTACAAATTATGATAGCTAACGAAAATTAAGTGATTTTAGTATCGTTTAATGGTATATTTAGAAGGATATTATCATAAACGATTGTGATATATACTTTACTTAAAGTTTAAGTATAACAAATTAACTTAAATCGATCCAATACCTCGACTCCGCCGTCGAATCCGACTACTAATTTTAGTGCGCCAACGTAAGACAATGTCAGGTAAATCGAGTCCAAAATACTTTTGTATAATTTTCTACTGTGAATGATGTAAAATACCGCAATAAAGATATACTACAATTATTGTGTTCTTTGAATAAGTATTCGACAATTATTTGTTCGAATCCGCCGATTCTCGAATCCGCCTCCGCCTCCAGCTTCTACTTTTAGTGACCGCCTTAATCAACGTGAGATAGACGCTCTAGTTTTTTGCGAACGTATCGTGGTTATTTTTAAGCGCATAACTGAACACGATTTCGGCTGTATTGACAGAGTGGAAACGGAAAACATTCAAATTACGGTTTGAGAAAACGGGTAGCGATAAATGTGGACGTAAACCCCCCCAAAACCTATTAATTGGTCGTATTTACGAGTGATTTGGTTAAAGTATGGATCTATGTTTATTGCAAGTACGATTTCTTGTATCCACATTTAGTACCGAGTTCACATAAGCTGTTCATTTACTATTTTTCTTAAAGAGTTCTCCTTTGGCACGGATACCAAATTACGTTGATGTTGTCCAGTGAATTATTAATTAATGACAAAAATACCCACTGAGATATTTTGCTGTTCGTTTCTACTAATGTTACTGAAGTCACTAGAGAAAAATGCTGCGTTTTTACAGAGACCTGATTTAAATTTGCACGGAATTTCCCTATATTAACCTAAAAAACCAACAGGCCTTTTTTAAAAACGGAGGTATTACGATCCCCGATATTTTCTACCTTGTTATATAAACATGTTACGATCAACAATTAATACAAAAAACTGCTGTCAAAACCGACATAAATATCACATTTCATGAAAGTTACGTAATATGGCTATTTCCATTAGGTTACCATATTCAATATAGATAAATGACCGTTGCTATGGTAACGAGGGAGTTTTACTGGGAAAAAAATTGCAAGGTTTTGTTACCCTCATGCAAGGCTATCATTGTGACCAGCTGCTTTCAAAATTTGCGATATACCATTTCTGACCAATTTTGGTCTTTATATAGAGATACTCTTAATACCCCAGTCTTCTCATTACTGCACACGATTACGAAGATTTTGAAACACACACTTAAGTTGTTATCATTTTCACATTTGTTTACATTCTTCAGAATTTGTAATGGATCAACAATTCCTCTGAAAGGAAGATAAACAGAACTGCGTCCTATCTTTTCCCCAACGTAATACCTTGTACGATTTATCACTATTCGTTCCGCTGTATTACGAGTATGCTTGAACTTTATCTATTTATTACTAGTCTTGGGTAAGTGGCTCAGATCAGTATGTATATATCTAGTATAAGCTCAGGTACAGAGTTAGTATCATGGATTTGTAGTACTTTATAGCATGCTTGACGCATAGTTCTGTGGGTAACTAATTAAGTACGATAAGAATGTTATACTTAATGTTCATTAACTAGACCCTCGTTGTTTGCTTATCATTTGTTCTTGTTGATTTGTTTGAACTTTATAAGTGACGTATATATTGTGTTATATATTTATGAAATAAAAAAATTATTTTCTGAACTCATCTAATCGGATATATAATATTAATATCCTCTGTACGCTTTGGGTACTGAAATTTGGAATTAGTAGACAATTTCTTAACAAGTTTTGAAGTTTTATGTCTTGCGTTAAATAAAAGTGGCCAAATGTAAAAAAAAAGATGATAATCTTTGAAACATTTTCTAAAGTTTAGATTACTGGGGTTGGTTACTATGGAAATAATAGACTTAACGTAAGCCAAAATTACATTTATTATTACACTGATCAGCTAGGTTTCATTGAAAGAAGAAGGTCCGTTATGGCTCTTTATATGCCTAAAAATTTTGAAAATTTTGAATTGTCAGAATTATGTGTTCATTATTAGATATTGTTAGCGTAAGTATGTAAGTACTCCTTAGTTATAAACTTCACGTGATTTTTCCCGCCTCTGCGTATTTGTAACCTACAAAACCTAGCACGGTTACGGAATTTCCGGAATTTTCTATCAATTTCTAAGATAAAAGTGTAATTTTTAATATGAGCAAAAGCCTCGAGCAAAATGAAATGATATAGAAATGATGACGAATAAATTCATCTTCCGTTTTTGATCAATTTCATTTTGCTCGAAACTTTTGCTCACATCGTTTTTGATATAATCTAACGCAGAGATCGGCGTCTGATCGTGAATATTATTTCCACCATAGCCTAGCATTGGCATTTTATGACGACGAGACAGCTATGAAACTGGACAGGTTTACATGAAATGGGTACACTGAATTGCAGCATACTTAACGTCGATATACAGTAAGTATGTTTATAATTTTCAATGAGCTCAAAGTCAGTATATTGATTATATAGCTGTCAAAATACGTTCAATAATATCGTGTAAGTTGTAGGCCTATTTGTCTGCATATTTGTTAGTTATGGGCATGGTGTATACTTTGCGTCTCTAGTATACTGAGCTTGATTAAGATGAGAAATGAATTAAAAATAAAATGCATAAAAGATTGGTAATTAGAATGTAAATTAAAGAAATGGTTTATAGTACATTATTTAGTATATATTTCACTCGAATTTGTCAAAAGCGGTAGATCACGCCTTGTTGATAGCCTAATGAAAAATAGATTATCGTCTGCAAGGGAGGAGATTATTACGGCATACATTTTCAGTAGCTGAAAAAACAACATAGAGGTAAATTACTGCTTAAAGTAATCCGTGTCTATATGGATCTACATATTTAATTTAGAAATAGTCCAAGAGCGTGTACATCTACAGGAAAATGTGTAAATCTAGATCTAATTTAAGGATCAGATTCAGAGTCCGACTCGGAGTTGTGAAGTTCGGAATGTCGTTAAATGAGTAAAGCTTGATACAGATAGAATTTGGTTGTAGCTAATTGCATGAAAAGGGTAATTAATAATATTTCAACCACTATATACTAGTTATTCAACGAGTAAAAGTAAAATCTAACAGATAACTTGCATCCAAAACAGAGACGATCGCTTTCGCGATAAAATCAAGCTATATCGTATAGTAAAATATTATACACTAAAGTTCATTCAAGTACGAATGGCGCAGCGGTAGATGCATAGAAATGAACCAGGCTTTCCGGGTTCGAGTCCCGGTGTATACAGTAATTTTTTTTAATTGTTTTTACATATTATAAAGAATTTGAATTTTTTAATGTTCTTTAACTCATCAACCCCTGAAAAATAATGGACTCCACTGTAAATTAATAACACACGCAACAATTTTTCAGTTATAGTAACAGTACCAAAATTATCACAATATGCATAGAAATGGACCAGGCGTTCCGGGTTCGAGTCCCGGTGTCTACAGTAATTTTTTTTAATTATTTTTACATATTATAAAGAATTTGAATTTTTTAATGTTCTTTAACTCATCAACCCCTGAAAAATAATGGACTCCACTGTAAATTAATAACACACGCAACAATCTTTCAGTTATAGTAACAGTACCAAAAATTATCACAATACCAAGATTGTACAGTCAGTCATATTTAATCTCCTTCTGGACACCTGATTTTATCCTGTTTGGGATTCGCAATTGTTCTTCATGTTGAAATCATTTTATATATCTAATTTGTCATGTTCTATAAAAAAAAAAAATATCCATTGGTAATTCTTCCTTTTAATGATGTCAATGACAGTAATATTTCTTTGTGTCGGAGTACTTTCAGAATAAAAGTGGTTTTGTTAAATCGATAGGATTATTATATATTTAAATTCTTCATATTTTATCAAGAACATTTTTCTTACAATTGCAGATTGTGAGTTAAAATGAAGTACTACACATGCATACTATGCAACAAGCATCCAAAACCTAAAGAAAAGGAGGCGTGTCAACGACAATATTGCACCCATCCTGCGTAGATGTTTCATGATTGAGAATACAACTAACACATATATATGTAATAAATGTGCACATAAGTGTTACAAAATCCGGAATGAAAGTGCAAAAACACCCCGATCGCCAGAACCATTCTTATCAAAGAAACCAAGAATATCTGAATCAAGTCCACCCTCTGTAACACTATCTCTGCAACGCACAAGTCTCGGACATTCATACTGTTTTGTTTGTAAAAAACCTGGACCAAAACTGGTAGTTCCATCACATCGCCTTCGCTTTTTAGCCTACATCAATACAGATATTTTCATCCCCTCTGGAACGAGATGCTGTGCTAAGCACATCCAGAATGATACTCTCATCCCTGCAGCTACAGCAATGATGAAACCGGTAAAGGATCAAACTTCCATTAATCGCACAGGCATAGTGGAACTGCTAAGGGAAGCAAAGGAAATCATTAAAGAAAGAGAAAAGTCTTGTCTTGACTTTGATAATTTAGACAGTCTTTCAGAAGAAGATTACTACAATCTAATGGGACTTACAAAAAGCAACTTCACCGATTTGATGTCTTACATTGGCGACGTGCGATCCTCAAAATCCCGCTCACCTAGGACGTGTATGGCTTTGATTCTGACTAAACTGAGGACCTCATTAAGCAATAGTTTACTTGGAACCCTCTTCAGTATGACAAAATCACAGGTATGGACTTTTGATACATTTTCATCAGTTATTCTTTGATAATCGTATATTTACTTCATTGTCGATTGCTTCATTCCTTCAGTTCACTTCCAACATCTTTTTTTCTATTTCATAATGTATGCGTCCTTGTGTGAAAGCTGTTGATATCTAATATCCTTTTCTGGCTTCGTATATGGGCATGCCAGTGAATCTGTCGTTAAACATATTTTACAAACCATCATAGTTTACTTACCTGATTAAGAACGTGACTTCAGCTCACAATGTGAATATGCAAGTTTTATTTTTGTTTGCTTTACATGAATAATACAGAACAAATTTTCATCTTTGCATTACAATTTATTTACAGGTCAGACGAGCAGTATCTTCTGGACGAAGAGCTCTAATGACAAGTTTTGTTCCAAAACATCTAGGATTAAGAATTTCCAGAAATCAGTGAATTTTATTTAAAAAAGACATTTTTATCCCCAAAACTGGATTTTATACATTTTTTATGTCTAAATAAAGCTTTGTTATGAAACTTTGTGATGTTATGCAACATTTCCGTTTTTGTATATACCTGTGTTATGTTATTTTTGGATATTTTATTAAAAATGTCCAGAAATCCTTGATTTTTTTGTTTTTTTCATGTTTTTTTACCCAAAAAAGTATAAAGAATCAGCTAAATAATTAAAAAATGTTAGAAATTAAAAGTAAAAAGGGTGATACAGAAGTATATCACAATTTCTTTTAATTTTGAGGTTGGGCCAAAAATGACCCTTACTGTACCTACTCCTTTGCTCATGTATGCAACATAATTGTGGTGCTTACAGATGACTGTTTTTCAGTCTCACCCGGGATACCTGTGACTGATCCTACCGTCTTGTGACTGATCCTACCGCCCTGTAACTGATCCTACCGCCCTGTGACTGATCCTACCACCCTGTGACTGATCCTACCGTCATGTGACTGATCCTGCCTACTTCTGACTGATCCTACCGTCCTGTGACTAATCCTACCGTCCTGTGACTGATCCTACCGTCTTGTGACTGATCCTATGGTCCTGTGACTGATCCTACCGTCCTGTGACTAATCCTACCTACTTCTGACTGATCCTACCGTCCTGTGACTGATCCTACCGTCCTGTGACTGATCCTACCGTCATGTGACTGATCCTATGGTCCTGTGACTGATCCTACCGTCCTGTGACTGATCCTACCTACTTCTGACTGATCCTACCGCCCTGTGACTGATCCTACCGTCATGTGACTGATCCTACCATCTTGTGACTGATCCTGCCTACTTCTGACTGATCCTACGGTCCTGTGACTGATCCTACCGTCCTGTGACTGATCCTACCGTCTTGTGACCGTCCTGTGACTGATCCTACCTATTTGACTGATCCTACCGATCCTACCGTCCCTCCTGTGACTGATCCTGTGACTGACCGTCCTCTGACTGATCCTATCGTCCTGTGACTGATCCTACCGTCCTGTGACTGATCCTACCGTCTTGTGACTGATCCTACCGCCCTGTGACTGATGCTACCGCCCTATGATTGATCCTACCGCCCTGTGACTGATCCTACCGTCATGTGACTGATCCTATGGTCCTGTGACTGATCCTACCTACTTCTGACTGATCCTAACGTCCTGTGACTGATCCTACCGTCCTGTGACTGATCCTACCGTCTTGTGACTGATCCTACAGCCCTGTGACTGATCCTACCGTTTTGTGACTGATCCTACCGTCCTGTGACTGATCCTACCGTTTTGTGACTTATCCAACCTACTTCTGACTGATCCTACTGCCCTGTGATGGATCCTACCGTCTTGTGACTGATCCTACCGCCCTGTGACTGATCCTACCGCCCTGTGACTGATCCTACCTTCTTGTCACTGATCCTACCGCCCTGTGACTGATTCTACCGTCCTGTGACTGATCCTACCTACTTCAGACTGATCCTACCGCCCTGTGACGGATCCTACCTACTTCTGACTGATCATATCGTCCTGTGACTGATCCTATCGTACTGTGACTGATCCTATCGTCTTGTGACTGATCCTACCGCCCTGTGACTGATACTACCGCCCTGTGACTGATCCTACCGCCCTGTGACTGATCCTACCGTCATGTGACTGATCCTATCGTCCTGTGACTGATCCTATCGTCCTGTGACTGATCCTACCTACTGCTGACTGATCCTACCGTCCTGTGACTGATCCTAGCGTCCTGTGACTGCTCCTACCGTCTTGTGACTGATCCTGCCTACTTCTGACTGATCCTACCGTCCTGTGACTGATCCTACCGTCCTGTGACTGATCCTACCGTCTTGTGACTGATCCTACCGCCCTGTGACTGATCCTATCGTCATGTGACTGATCCTACCGTCATGTGACTGATCCTACCGTCCTGTGACTGATCCTACCGTCATGTGACTGATCCTACCTACTTCTGACTGATCCTACCGTCCTGTGACTGATCCTACCGTCCTGTGACTGATCCTACCGTCATGTGACTGATCCTATGATCCTGTGACTGATCCTCCAAATTTGGTATATATCGTCAATTAAGCAACCCTGACGTGTAGTTGTCTTATAGTACTTATATAAAGTACTGTTTAACAAAATACGTAAAAGACATATATACACAATTTATATAGGCATCTTAAGCTGATTCATGTCTTGGTTGGGGTGACCGAAAACAGCAATTTTGTCTGAGAAGAAATATGTTGAAAATGTGTTCAATGCTAATTCTGGAGCGTACCAAATATATAAGAGGCATACAATGAACGTTTATAAGAGGCATACAATGAACGTTTGGTTAAACAGCTGGTAACCTTGATGAAAAGCATGAATATAACGATTGAAATGAGTTATGAGGAAAATATTTGGTAGATTGTTCTTCGCAGGAAGTAAGCTCGAATGATAAATAAATAAATAATTAAATAATAAAAGAAAAAAGTCCTTATTTTCAAATCAGCTAAAATTGGCAGTTCTGCAGTGTTGCCGTTATTCACCAACAAATTGGACGCTCATTATGTCCATAGCATAGGTGAAAGTGTATAACTTTTTGGATTTTATGTCAATTTATAGTTCTCTTTCGATTATAAGTATTTTTAAATCTTCGATCTTTAGTCAAGTTTCTAATTGAAGTGCATTGCAAGTATTAGCAACATACGTGATTGAGTAGACAATTCAAGAGGCAATATTGTGATATGAAAAGCTAAATGTGGAGTTTTATCTTTATGTGCATGTCGTTATTCCGCTTGTATCAGTCTTTGGCAAAATAAAACATCCTCTGTTGATTTAAGACATAGTAATTGTAGTTAAGTGGGAGTTAAGAGTTGTAACGAAGAATATTAAGAACGTATTTTGAATATATAACCTTTATACATAGATAGCGTGCGTATTGAATTACAATGACGTCACAATGACAAAGATAAATATCTATCTTTTGGGACTCGGAGAGGTGTGTAAATAAAGAAAATTAATAATTGAAAATATTTTCCAGCAAGCAAGTCTGAAACGTAAGGCGCCTAGCCCATTGTCATTAGTAAGATTTATGCTGCTTCACATGGGAAGAATTTCTGGCACGATTGGTTAAACATGGCTCACTGGTTCCTGTGAAAACATCTAACCTTGTTCTCATATACTTCTGTAAAGAAAGAATAAACCAATTTTTAATTAAAAAGCCATTTTTATAGAATGTATTTTATGGCATTGAAGCGCCACCTAGCGAGTCATTTTTAAACATGTTTTGTTTTCGCTCACACTGTAGATATTGACATACAGCATGTAAAAGTAATTTGACCATTAGGTTTTTGATAAGGTGTTTTAAATGTAATAAGTTCTGGTCTTTTGGGGCCTTTATTGGTCTTTGTCCTTTGACTTCGCATTGGGATACGTATTGCGAAGTATTGCAATCGCCCCAGGCAAAAGATGATAGTAATTAGTTTGCCTGAGACATCGGCTATTTTCACCTGCAGCAAATCAAGGCTTTACTGAGAAAAACTAAGCTGAACTGATTTATATGCTCTGGATGTGCCATAGATATCAATTGGATTGATTTGCTAAAAACATATCTGTAATACAATTGCTTATATAGATACATCTGAAGTAATATTTCTTTGGATTTCATTGACTGATATACAATCATTAAATATAAAAGTATATTTGTAAATGACGAAAGGCCTCAACAAACACAAACGTAGATGGTAGCACTTCATTTGAGTGTTTTATTATGATTAATAGTTAAGTGTATTTCATCTTGATAAGCAATAAATATCATAATATCTCGTTGTTTTAAACATACTTATGTCCTCGCTATATAATCTATATTGAATGATGAATAATATTACAATTACTATTATAAAATACAATTTCGTTGTTAACGTGTAAATAGATTTAAATTAATTTCAAACAAATTCATGCCGTATCTAAGCAGGTTGATATTTGGTCGTTTTTAGTGTTTCTATGTACATACATGTGTTGTGTACTTTTCATGAACTAGAATATTTAGTGCATGCGTGCCCAAGATGCTGTTATGTTTTACCCCAGGGTAATATTACCCGACTATTACTAAGTACACATTGTTGATAAATTGAAATACTTCTGATTTGATACATAAAACTAATGTTTGAATTGTATCGCAATGGATAAATACTTTCGAAAACCGCGTTTAATGTCAACGTTCCGCAAATTTTACTGTCGGTATAATAGTTTTGTTTGCGACTACTCTGTTTCACTAAGTGAAATGTTGAGTTGCCTTTTCGTTGGCGGTTGCTGAGACGTCTGTTACAATTGTGACGAGGATACACTCCTCACGTGTTTCATTTGACTTGACTGTGCACTCACGGCGGGTGTGACCGGTCGACAGGGGGTGCTTACTCCTCCATGGCACCTGATCACACCTCTTGCCAAGAGGTCCGTGTTTGTCCTTTTTTACCTAATTTGTATCTATGTCCTGGACATACTATTTATTTATACTTTGGTATCTGAACTTTTTTATATAAATTGTATTTGGAAGTCAAATTAACTCATTTGACAAAGTATTTGAATGGATAAGATTTTTCTCAATTGAGATTAATATACCGCGACTGCTCTCTGAAGATATTTTTGTGGTCGATTTGTAAACAACAATGGATGCAATTGTTCCTTTATACTATTGCAGAGTGAGAGAATACAGTCAATCACTAAGTTGTGGAGGAATGGCGATATCTGGATCCGAGTGATCAAAAGTTTTGTTTTTTCACGATCCGTCAAGACTCACAACGGGCAAACAAATGTATCCACTGGGATTAAAATGTTTTCCTCAACGTGATATAAAATTGTATTATAATATTTACCGATGGTCAGTGTAATAAAGTTCGCAATATTTAAAGAACAAAAATCCATAAACAAAATATATAACTTGAATCAACAAAATTCCATTGACAAAATATGTAACTTGAATCAACATGAACAAAAAATATAGCTTGAATCAACAAAACTCCATAAACAAAATATATAGCTTGACTCAACAAAAACCCATACAACAAATGATAAAGTTTGAACCAAGAAAACACTAAGAATTTAGTATTTCAGTAGATTCCTTTAATTAGACATATCAATGTATTATTATAATATCAGTGAATAGTTTGATTAACGAAAACCAAATAAAATTAAGTAATGTAAGAAAGAATATAAATAAATCTGTATATATATATTAACATATCTTTTTACCAATTCAATGCGTCCACAGTCTTTCTGTCAAATGTGGCATTTTTCTGTTTGACTCGAATTTTAATTCAATATTTAACATTTTTAACGCCACTCTCAACAATTTTTCAGTGGACACCTTTTTAAACCATTATACCAATGAGTTTGCTCTTCTGTAGGTCTTGGATATCAATAAATATTTAAAAACTGAAAATGAAATCAACAGATAAGAACAGACATCAAGACTTGAGGAAACAGTACTTTGACATTGATTAATATTCTGAAGAATAATCATTGACAAATAATGACTCAATTTAGGAGAATAATGAAAGAACCCAATTCGCCACGAAATACAATTTTTGTCATGTTCTTTTTTCGATACAGAGTGTATCGATTTCGATAAACCATAGTCCTGTACACTATTTTGGATTGGCAGTAAAACTTTAACTGTAGTATTATGTGTGCAATTTTCAAAAGTGCACAGTCTACTTGTGTGTCTGAAGATTAAGTGTCAAGCAAATTGTATTAGACTTGTATTTAAAGACTCGACTCCCTCAAGGCACAAATCCTATGTTTATGACCAAGAGGTCGGTCTTTATACACAGGCTGTCCCTAAAGCAGGGGTTACTGTAAAAGTTTTGGCATTACTTTCTGATTATTTATTTGTCGGTAAAATATTGTAATGTCGCTTTCTCGAGGGTTATTTTTTACAACTTTCTTTTCATGAGCAGGTGGAAGCGAATTACGAGAAGGAAAAATTTGTAATGTATATACATATATTGACTTTAATTGTGGAATGCACGTTCGAGCGGAGACTTGATAGAGATTGTTCCGTGTTTGGAATATTTTTATTTTTGATTTTAGTTTTTGTTTACTTGTATTTTTTGTTTTTAGTGCATTTTTTCATTTGTCATTTTTTTGTTATAATCGATGACAAAGTTTTACCATTTGAAAATTATTCTGTATTTCCATTTGAATATTCTTTAGCTTTAAATTGTTTTCTGAATAAATAATCCTTTATGATCTATTGTTACATATTTTTGTTTTTATGGATGAAATAGCTGCTATTTGAAAATGAATATTAGTGAATAAAACTCGATACAAACTACAAAGTTTAACTACAATGGAACGATAAATAAACATCTCAACAAGAGTGGTAGGAATATAACAGATTCCTTATACAAGAGTTGGGTTTTCCCCTTCACCAATAGTCAATAAATGCTATCTTTTTACGGGAAATTATTATTATTATTATTATTATTATTATTATTATTATTATAATTATTATTATTATTATTATTATTATTATTAGTAGTAGTAGTAGTAGTAGTAGTAGTAGTATAATTATTATTATTATTATCTATGTTTCAATGTTTTGCCACAATTAATAGACACACAGAACACGATATGCTATAAATGATCATCAACACGCTTTAGAATATCATCTTCAAAAACGCATCTAATCAGAAGTCTATCATCAGAGGTAATATAATATCTGCCGCACTTCCGTCTTTACTTTTATCATCAATGTAGGATGACGTGATATCGGTTTTGTCATAAAATAAAAAAAAACACTATATGAAGTAGGTATGGACGTAATAACGTCTGCAAATTAAAATGAAACGAATTTGCTATAGAATTTCAAATGCTGAATATATATATATCTATAATATAATATAATTAGGGCTATTTCAAATCACAAAGCTTGTTATTATCAATTCGTTACCGTTATATTGTAAAACGATCATAAATCACTTGTTCCGTACTAGGTCCACTTTCTAGTACCAAATCATTTCTAATAGAACTCAAAACTAGTATGGCTTAATTTAGGCCAATGTCACTCCAATGTGACTTGAAACAATGTCCTGTACTGTACTTAACAATATAAAAATATCAAATATCAAGGTATAAATCTTTATGATGTCCAGGATGCAAATACAAATCTTGTTAATATGGTACAAACAAGGACCTCTGGAAATCTAGAGGTTGGATCAGGTGTCATGGAGGAGTAAGCATTCTCGGGTAACAAGTCCACAGTCAAATTCAAATGAAATAAGTAAGGAACAAATCCTTGTCACATTTAGTACAGACGACTCATCAACCTGTATCGAACATGTAACTCCATACTGACAGTCAAATTGGCCATTTCGATATTCATGTTTCAATAACTTGCCAGTAAATAGTTTACCTCTGTATCTGAAAAGTTCATATGTTGAAAACGACATAGCATATCGGATCATGTGTGAGATATAAACACTACATGCAGGTGATGGGAATGCCGAAATCGTAGTGTTTGTCGCATAGCTTGGTTGTTGATTTCCTCTCTGTGTCTATTGTAAGTAAAATGTCCAAGTAGGCACCACGTGTGCTTAATTCTGTTGTGTCTTTCATTACTATTTCGCTGGGATATATCCTATTGACATATGTATGAACATTGCCATTATTTATTTACAAAACAACATCGATTTATCTAATTGTCAAATGCATTTTCTTCTTTTGATTCAGAATGATGTCTGCTTCGTATGAATAAAGAAACAGCTACATTTATAAAATAGCACAATTATTTCCCATGAGAATACCGACTGTTTACTGAAACATCTGGTCTACAAGAATTACAAATGTACTGTCAGTTAGATATCCCACTCCAAAAAGAAGGTAACACTGACACATGATTTTGAAGGATTTCTTCATCTGAAAAAGCTAACTATTAAATATTCATTTAGTTCTTCAAACTTTTGCTTCTCTACAACAAGCAGTATTCCACACACACAAATGTACTTATCTTACCCACCTATAGTTTAACTGTTAACCGTAGAATTTTGTGTACTAGAAATAGGTATCTGTTTTATCACCTGAATTTCACTTATCAATATCAAGATTGTTTTACCATATATTATATCTAGACAATATATTTGTAATGTTCGGAGACGTGGTCTTTCAACAAACTGTCGGCATTCCTATGGGAACCAACTGTGCCCCTTTATTAGTCATCCTGAACTAGAAATTGAAGATACAACAGAATCAAGCATACACGCTTCATACTTAGACATTTTACTTAATATAAACACAGACGGGAAATTAGCAACTAAGCTATACGACAAACGCGACGATTTCAGCTTTCCCATTGTAAATTTTCCACATTTAAGTAGTAATATCCCTCAGTCACCCGCATATGGAGTTTCACAAATGATCCGATATGCCAATGCGTGTACAACATATGAAAATTTCATATACAGAGGTAAACTACTCACTGACAAATTATTGACACAGGGATATCAAAAACAGCGTTTAATGTCAAAGTTCCGCAAAGTTTACGGCCGGTACAATAGTCTTGTTTGCGACTACTCTGTTTGTGAAATGTTGAGTTGCCTTTTCGTTGGCGGTTGTTGAGACGTCTGTACCAATTGTGATGAGGATACACTCCTCACGTGTTTCATTGGACTTTACTGTGGTCTCATGGCGGGTGTGACCGGTCGAAAGGGGATGCTTACTCCTCCATGGCACCCGATCCCATCTCTTCGTTTCCAGAGGTCCGTGTTTGTCAATTTTTACCGGATTTGTATCTATGTCCTGGACATTCTATTGATTTATACTTTGGTATCTGACATTTTTTATATCTATCAATCAGATAGCCAAGGTCATTGATCCCTCTACACAACTTTGAATATCCAAAATGTCTGCTCCCATAATGTCAAATTGCAGTTTTTCTGTAGCCTTAGCATGGATCCTCGAGTTGTAATTTGGATATAAAAATCACAGAAATCAAAGTATAAATCTTCAGGAAGTCCAGGACACAATATACAGATCTGGTTAATATTAGACGAACCCGGAATTCTCGAAATTTAGAGTTGAAATCAGGTGCCATGGTGGAGGTCAAAATACCGACCGTATAATTTGCGGAACATTGACGCGATTTCTTATTTCTCTGTATCAGTTGGTAGTTTGCCCCTTTGTATGGAATGCTCATATGTTGAAAACGGCCTGGCATATCTGATCATTTGTGACATATAACCAGCATCATATAAATGGTGTTTATTTATGATATCAAATATTTAGGACATTTAGCGGGTCCGAAAAATGCAGTTGGCAAAACGTGTGCTATTAAAGAAGTTAAGTACGTCGTTGAAAATACTTGTACAATGGAGAAAGTAAATGAAATGACAGTATACTATTGCATTTTGGTGATATCTGATCATGTTCGCGTCGCGTGAACGGGGTATTTTGGCAGTCTGAAAGCTGCGCTCTCTATGATCTATAGGTCAGTCCGCAGTTTTAATGTCACTTAGCATCATGTTTTTCATTTGACTGCAGTCAGCTTTTGAACAATACTTGTTCTCGATATATGTGACAGATTATATCTGAAACATATCGACTGTATTTTAGTAATTATTAACTGGACGTTGAATGCTATCTCGTCGATGGTTTAATTACATTATGCGATAAACAATATAAAATATTTAAAGCATGACAAATAAGATACAACAGAATTGATAAAAGAATACCATTGCCTCAACAGTTGATTGTATATAATAAAGATTGACCTTTGTTTTTCCTGTAATTGATTTAGGTTATGTTAAGTTTTATTCTTTATTTTTTTAATTACGCTGATATACACATGGTCGTTGTCGTAAATAAAAACATGTTACCAAGCAATGAATAATTATTTGAGTATAATTGAAAATAGCAAAAAGCAAAAAAGTTGAAAAATCAAATGATAACACTCGGCACTATTTGTTAATTTTTATATTTAAAAAACCCTGTGATACAATTACCCCATTACCGCGTTTGCATTTTGACATTGCCGGATCAAAATGTACTGATACGGGAGAATCCCCCTTATCCTTCGAGATTCGTTCCTCACGTATTTCATTTAAATTTGACCATGGACTCACGGCGGTTGTGACCGATCGACATGGCACCTAATCACAGCTCTTGCTTTCAAGAGGTCCGTGTTTGTCAATTTTTTTTACCAGATTTGTACCTTTATCCTTGAAATCCAAATGATTTATACATTGGTATCTGAGATTTGTTATATTGAAAATAAATCAGTGATGCAATTCTACATAGAGGATATTTGGTTAACGTTTTAGTGCCTAAGAAGCCTGAAAGTAGTCCCTTGCTCTGACCTACGACGAAACAATGTAATTGTATATGGGACAAAAGTTCATCTTATAATCTGTAGGTTTGAATGGCAAAGCATGCCGTCCTTACTTAATGTCTAGAGGCTTGAAACATACTTATTCGTGTTTGTAAAAAGCATAAATCATCGGACGAGGATAGTCCTAGACGTGCCTAGCATCTCATGTTTGGTTCATACACTTTCAAGGACCAGTGATCGAGTGGGTTTATCATCGCTTTTTACCCTGAAAAGTATATCATATGTATTAAGCGCGGGTTCACCACTTCCATATTTGTCCAATATTCATCAGATTTGTATATTGTATTCTGGACACTCTAGATATTTATATTTTGGTATTTGTAGCTTCACCTGTAAATAGCTAAATGATGTGCTTTGTTAAGCATTTGTTATGTATCTAAAATTTTAACCTTGACACTGTTAAAAATTTGTGTATTATCATAGACTAACCTATAATGATTTAGTGTTTTAAGGGGATAATATTGATTCACATACTGCCAAGCTGTGTAATAACTGTTTTATATAGCAGTGAAGGGTTAAAAATATAAATGCTACAATTTTTACCAAAAATTGCCTAAGGAAATATAGAAACAAGGGGCAACTTGGAAACTAGATCTCTTGAAATTCCATGTGTCGTATCATTGCAATCAGAGGAGAGCATAACAAGCCAATCTGACGACATGAACAACAATTGGTGGGATCAGGTACAGACTAGAGATTATAGGTCATTATGAGAAAGTTAACCTCTAAACCCCAAGTGGTTGGATATTTTCCAATGTAGAGATAAGAATGATATACAAATATGAAGAAATAAATCTCTAAACATCCATGGGTTAGACCTATTGCAAAGTAGAGAGAGGGCTTACAGAACTAAGTCACAACATAAACGTCTAAAACCTTATATGTAGGATCATTGTCAAATAGGTGGGAAGCATTAAAAGACAACCGTACAATATGAATGATATTGAAACATGGAAGGTAGAGGCCAGGATAATATGCTAACCTTAGAACACGAACCTTTTAAAGCATATGTGTTAGATCCATTCAAATAAAGGTAATGATAATAAGCCTACCTGACAACAAAAATTCTAAAACATTTGAACGGAATCTGTTCAGATTAGAGGTAAGGGTTATAGGACACCTTTATGACATGAACCTTTTAATACCATATGCGGGATCTGTTGCAAAGCAGAGGTAATGATTATAGGCCTACCTTAGAAAAAATGTTTCTAAAACCTAGGGGCGGGATCTGTCCAAAGTTTAGATAATATTATAGGCGGGATTATGGATGGGATCCGTTCAAAGTAGAGGTAAAGTTTACATTATAGGTTCAACTATTCAAGATCGAGATTCATTCTTATTATTTCTTAATTCTGGACGAATATCATGTAACACGGATAGCGTGATGAAATGACGCAATATATTACAAATATTATATTTATGATTTCATTTGTCAAACAGAAGCCCATTGACCCTCTTTATCACTCTAAGCATATTCATATTTCATGGCTATGGCAATTGTAGATGTACAAAAGTCCCAACGGTAGATATTAATTATCTTGTGAAACTGATTACAATGCTTTTGATATTCCAAAGAGTGACATTTGTATTGCAATATAAATTTAACGAACGCAAACCAAAGTGAACAGTATCACATAAACAATACTATCACAATCAATCCCTTCTGGATATTGTTTAGGAAAAAGAACAGTTGAGTTGGTTATTGGCAGTCATGCAAAAAATAATTTTATCAGGCACACAGCACATGCACAACGAGAGAGAGAGAGAGAGAGAGAGAGAGAGAGAGAGAGAGAGAGAGAGAGAGAGAGAGAGAGAGAGAGAGAGAGAGAGAGAGAGAGAGAGAGAGAGAGAGATGAGAGAGAGAGAGAGAGAGAGAGAGAGAGCTGCGGAGAAGAGGAGAGAGAGAGAGGGAGAGAGAGAGAGAGAGAGAGAGAGAGATTACCAAATTTGATTACTAATGATATCCAGTTCTTTACAAATACGATAATGAACGCACCATTTGCATGTGTACGGCGTCTTGACCCCCTACACACAAAGAAAGAAAGAAATGAAAATGTCTGTCAATATAGTGAAATACTTTAAAAGAAAAACGAGTCGCAATGTGATAATAAACTCCCTTTAATATTGATCAATTCTGGGAAACATACCCGGATGGGTTACGTGGAAACAATAATTAATAATTAACGAGAAAGAGGTCAAAATTAAATTTCTGGAGGATACTAGAAGGAAATTCTTCCCCGATTTTAAGAAACTTTTTTGCTGATCCATTCATTCATTTGAGAATATGATTTACTAGCAGATCCGGCCAACTAGGCGTATTTCCCCGTCTGGACGCAGGGAAATGCTTCTCCGGGCATCCAAATTAAAACTATTTTTGCCTTTTACTAGATACGTAAAGTACGACCCACTAATGAAACATTGCCCACAGTCCAACACTTGAAATTTTGCATAATCGAGTACGGATGTAGCGTGCCCCTAAAATTGATAAAATAGGTGTAAAACCTTAAATTTCACTATAAAAAGTCGGAAAATTAAAAACAAATGTCCCCAAATTTTCGCGCCTCGCACCGTTTGGCGAATGAATTTGAAATTTACACCCATTCAAACTTTAAATTATTAGTCTGTTTTTGATGATGTATGCATTGCATCACAATAAGTACAATTTTATATCATCTTCATAAAAAATGCCCCCGCACTTTTGGCTTGCATGTGTCCCATTGGTTAATATTGAAATAAAAATGAAAGCACATTGATGTGTCGTTTTTCAATTTGAACTAGAAATTGGTCTTCAATAATCTTTAAAGGTTGTCTCAAGTTTTATATGAAAATACAAAATTAGAGTTAGCATAACTTGAAATTATCTTCAAAAGTCACAACCCAGAGTTGTCACTTTTCGTAATTACGGTTTACAACGGGTACAAATGCACCAACTATAGTTTTTCTAGGTCAATTTTCTGCAATGCCAAAAAGGTCAAGACTTTCCATGTGACATCTATTTGAATAACAATTACATTGACCTTGGTTGGGGTTGTTATTGGTATATGCATTTTTATAATGAAAGAGTAATACCAATATGAATAATAATGAATAAAATTTTAGCTAAAACTGACCAAAATAAGTAATAGTTATTCCAACATCAATTTGTACAGATGTAAGAATAAGTATACTGTTTTCTGTGCAGTATTACTTTGACTGCTGGTAGGACTACATTGTACCAAATTAACAATCCACTAAAGTATTCCTTAAGTTTGTTATACATATCGGCATTAATTCTATAATCATTCTATATCTGGGAATAATGTCTGTATAATAATCTAATCTTTTCTTCGATGTCTTGTTATTTTGTGTGGGTAGTAGTGAAATTTATCACCCAAGTAAAAAAAGAATTGTCGCTGAAGTTTACAATTCCGACAAATAGCTTCTCATGGATGTGATATTTATCATACTAATCTACTGTATACCAGAATATATTCGTTTGATAAATAATTGAAAACATTGCAACATCTGCGATTATATAATGTAAGTTGATGACATAAATTTCAGTCGATGTACGTGTATAATGCTTGATAGAACTTTAATAAAACCGCATCATAATAAAGTACTGATTACAATATAATGAAAATCTAATCACATTAAAGTCAATATTAAACTCCCTAGTTTTGCGCAAAAAAATAGAAGTAACATATTTTACAAGAAAAAGTGTGATCTTTATTTGTTTGATTATTTTCATTTTTAAAGTTTTACTGTTAGGAATTGTCAGTTTATATTCAATTTGTGTAAAACTTTATTTAACGTTTAAGTAAATCGTGTGGATAACGCGTCATCCCCAAACAATTTGAAGTAATTGTATTTGTTTTATCTGTGACTCAATACTTTGTGAAGTAATTGTATTTGTTTTATCTGTGACTCTTTGTGATGACTCAGCAAGGTTTTCTCTGGAGTACAATATATCCTGAATTGTCATGTTTATAATCTTTTTACCATGATTTGCTTTCCAAAGGAAAATAAAATGAAATATAAAAATGACAAAAATCAGACAAACTGAGATCCTACTTAGCAATATGTGATCCAACCGAAGTCTTTATTTCAATTATTTGTATCAAAATAAAATTACCGATTTAATTTTAATAAATCCAGGGTAAGTTCGATTTTGACAAATAATCAGTTACATTTTCTGAGATTATTTGATTTTGAAATATTCATGAATGCTCTCTTCTCATGGAATTGCTCAGCACATCTTGTTCTTCACTGCATGATAATGTTATAATGTAATCATTACATTCATTAAAATTACGACGTATTTTGATATGGGAATGAATAATTAACTAGTACATCTCCCTGAATGTTACACAAAGGAATGATTGAATATATGCAGATGACAACCTAATAATTTCCATCTGGTTCAATATCAAACACGATATTAGCTGTCTAATACGCTATTCGTATTATTAATATGTACTAGTGTGGGAACATGGCTGGCGTTAAACGACATGTCTGTTCATTAGTCTTTTGTTTGCTCATAATCAAAGCAACGAAACATGATATATACCTGGAAGTTGAATACACCATTTTAATGTTCAAAGCGTGTAGAGTTCAATGCGTGTAGAGTTAAATGCGTGTAGGGTTCAATGCGTGTAGACTACCTTTTAAAATGTACTTTACTCAACTTCTTATTGGGCTTAAATGCTTTTGACCATAGACATAAACATGAGAGAGAGAGAGAGAGAGAAAGAAAGAGAGACAGACAGACAAAGAGAGAAACAAAGAGAGAAAGAGAGAGAGAGAGAGAGAGAGAGAGAGAGAGAGAGAGAGAGAGAGAGAGAGAGAGAGAGAGAGAGAGAGAGAGAGAGAGAGAGAGAGAGAGAGAGAGAGAGAGAGAGAGAGAGAGAGAGAGAGAGAGAGAGAGAGAGAGAGAGAGAGAGCATTTATGCGAGTCATTGTTCATATTGTTGAAAAAATTGACTTTATTGTTTTGGTTTCTGCAAAATCCGGATGTGCCATTTTACTTTGTTATACCAATAATTGCACATTGAAACGATATTTGATACCGAAGTTTGTTTCCGAATATTGTTCTCCAATATGTCTGCCAGGGATTATGACTATGAACTGGAAAATTATATCGTCTAAATGTTGATCCTCAGAATAAAACCTGTCGGGGGGGGGGGGACAGTGTTATGATACTGTACTCTAAACACAAATAAACCTGCCATTTGATCGTAGGTATTTAGTCAGCATTATTTTTTTTTTTTCTGTAAATGATAAATTTAGAATAGTTAACAATAATTTAGTTTCAATAAAACAAGTTGTGGGTATATAGCGAAGAATCAACAGCTTGAAGTATGCCAAATTGAATATGTTTTGATATAAAAATCCTTTAAGAGAAGATTGTACCATTATTTGAACTTAAGTGTGACCTTGACTGGGTGATGCACCTCATCAAACTGAACCTTTCCTGTAAGTTTCACAAAAGTATCATATACAAGAAGAAAGTAGTGTTTATTTATGTCAAAATGTGACTGTACCTAGAGAAACAGATAAAGGGACAAAAGATGCCAGACAATGTGAAGCTGTGGTTATGTAGCCGACACAACAAATTGACTGTTAAATTATTTTTTTTTCACAAAGAACAACTTAATTTACTTCTTAACCTGAATTTACAATTCAATTTATGTCTTCTGTGGACAAATTTCACGTGACCAGTTGTCCTTCTTCCCCTTAGGAAGTATATAAAACACAGCTAATGTCCCTTAAAATGAAGCCTTAATGCAATGGAGAGAGAGAGCAATAAACGATGTTAATGGTTTGAAAGTTACTTTTTACAATTTAATCCGAACAAACACAAATATAGCATAAAAGCTTTATAAAATACATGAATAAAAGCATTTCTGAGTAATTGGTTCGTTTATTATTCATTAGTACCCTCAGCTGTGATATAGACAATACAGTAAATTAAATCGAAAGGATTGTAGACGCGTTATGACCTACCAGAAATACATATCTTCCCGGTATTTGGAATAGATCACAAGGAAACAACAGCGCTACATTATCATTGTTATATTCTTGATAACAAAACGAATACTCGCGAGAGGGGGACTGTCTCAAATCCATAACACTTCAGCATACATTATTGAATAAATTTGTTTTATTGTACTGTGTATGGTATACGAAATAACGTTTCATTCTATAACGAAAGATGATCTTAATCGCCTACAACTGACATTATATTTGTAACGATGACTCTGATTGGTAAATATTGCGTTAACCTCTAAGTTCAGCAAAACAAGAGTCATTATACTTCTAATCGTGTATGTCAATGTTTTAGCGTTTTTCCTTAAAAAGTGGTATGTGATTCCAGCGAGAAGTATTTTTGTAATTTTATTTTTCCAAATAAAACATTCAACATTTATCAAATTATTTTTTATCAGGCTATACATCGTACTTTATTTACACAACATAAATTTAATTATATCACTTCAGAACCTCAAATCGTAACCTTATTATTTCACAGATCGTTATCTGATTATCCGGATCACGACAGGGTAATTTTCTGAGTCCCTATCACCCTCTCTGAAACTGATGATGTAGTAAACAAGGCAGGGCTACTTTCCCCATGGTAACAATACCAATAGTTACCATGATCAATGAACAAACTCCATATTGGTACAGTTGGTATATTCTTGCGCGACATACTTCCCCAAAGCAACAGTGAAGGAAGTTACTAAGCTTAATGTAGACAAATCCGTATTTTACCGTTTGATACATATGTTTATTATGTTTATAGTTTATTATGAATGAATGTGTAATAAATTTGTCATTATAAAAGTAACTTGATCTTAAAAGCCTGATCAGGTCGTCGACGCTTTGTGTCTCGTTTAATCTTATACAAGCACATTTACTATAAAGTTTTTAAGAAATATATAATTCCACTCATACGGTAACTATAATATACGACTGATTGATTTACTAGGCCACTTGCTCTTCTGGAATATAATATAAAAAATATCAGATACCAGAATATAAATCCTTTAAGTGTCCAGGATATAGGTACAAATCTGGTAAAAAATGGACAAACACGGACTCAACAGAACATTTAATGAAACGGAGAAATCGCAAACAAGACTATTATACCGACCGTAGTATCAAACGCGGTTTTCAATATCCCTGTGTCAATAATTTGTCAGTGAGTAGTTTACCTCTGTATATGAAATGTTCAACTGTTGAGCACGCTATGACATATCGGATCATTTGTGAAATATAAACTCCATATGCGGGTGATTGTGGTATATTACTACTTAAATGTGGTAGAAATTGCGTACCCGCAAATGTTCTAAAAGTTGTTAAGAATTCTTGAGTATCCACATCTGATTTACACCGTTTCTGGAATGAGCACTTTACGGTATTGCTGAAGATTCGTATATCGTATCTCCCTGGGGTGAAGATCCTATAACACTTTTTAGGATGCTTCGTTGCTTTTCACGAGAATAACAGTTGACAGGATCAGGAAAGAGTGATATAAAATGCTATGAATGTGGTCGAATAGGTCATATAGCTAAAGCTTGTTTTGATATAAAACATCTCAGATACCAAAGTATAAATCTTTAGGATGTCCAGCACACAGATACAAATCTGGCAAAACATGGACAAACACAAACCTCTTAAAACCAATAGGTGGGATCAGGTGCCATGGAGGATTAAGCATTCCCTGTCAACCGGTCACATCCGCCGTGAGCCCACAGTCAAGTCCAAATGAAATACAAATCCTCGTCACAATTGGCAACTCAACATTTCACCCAGTGAAACGGAGTAATCGCAAACAAGACTATTTTATCGACCGTAACATTTCCCTGGCTGTGGTTTTCGATATATATTACTACTTAAATGTGGAATATTAATGAAAGCCGAAATCTTCGCATTTGTCGTCGTATAGCTTAGTTGCCAATTTCCCACCTGTGTCTATAGTAAGTAAATTGTCATAATTAAATCATAATAAGTATGAAGCGTATGTACTGGATTCTGATAAGATAAGGAAGGGAAATCAAGGTCATAGAAGTGCAGGTTTGATACAAGATACCAGACAATGCAACAATAGACAGGGTTCAAAAGGTCAAAGTGAGATCCGAGGTACAGTTTGAAGCAATTCACAATGTAATCCAAATCCGGTATCAGGTGACCTCGAGGCTCATTGTGTATACTGTCAGAGAAGATAAATGATTGCGTGTACAAGGTAATCAGGTAACTTTGCGTTGCGGACATCTTTTGAATGCAATCGGCGGAGCTTGCCGTATTTGTCATAATACGCCTGTGTCAAATGATTTTTTGGTTCCTCAAGCTCTTCAAATTTTACGTGACAGCGGATGCAGTAGCATTATTGTTAAACAAAGTCTAACTACTGCAGATCAACTAACTGGTGAGTTTAAAGAATGTGTTCTCATTGACGGTACTGTTCGCTTCCTGGGAGATTCCACAAGAGAGCATGGGATTTTCCACATTTGAACTGTTGTTTGGAAAATCGGTACGTGGACCTATGTCTGTTCTCAGGGAACTATGGACAAATGACGTTGAGGATCCAGAGTACATACCAGTGTGTGATTGACTGAAAGGATCGTTTATCAGACACATGTGAGATGGCGAGAAAAACGCTAGAGAAGTCAAGTCAACGTTACAAGAAATACTACGACCGGAAAACGAAGCAATGATCATTCAAAGTAGATGACAAAGTTTTAATTTTCCTTCCAACAGACCGTAATAAACTTTTGATGCTATGGAAAGGTCCCTTTACTGTAGTGGACAGAGTGAGTGTTGCTGACTATAAAGTGAATGTCCAAGGAAAAACAAAACTTTTCATGCTAAACTCCAAAAGATATGATGTTACAATTCTCAGTTCATGCTCAGTTATTGAAACTGAATCTTAGTGTGCAGAGGTTGAATGTGAATTTCCGTTGGAATGTCCTCCCATACAGAGACATACAAAGATGTTAAAGTTAATGGAAATCTAAATATATAACAACAAGAAGAAGTTTGTAAAATTATGTCAAAGTGTCAAGATGTATTGTCGGATTTACCCAACCGAACACAACTAGCTCAACAAAAGATTCATCTTATTTGACATAAGCCCTATCAAATTCCATTTGCTTTGCGGGATGCAGTTAGAGAAGAGATCAAGAAAATGATCGAAATGAATATAGTTGAGCATCCTGAGTCTCCCAATACTAGTTCTGTTGTTGTGAATAAAACATCTGATGGTTCTAAACGAATTTGCATAGATTTTAGGAGGTTGAATAAGGTCACGTATGCCAGATCCGGAATTTTTTTTTGCCAAGACTGGACAAAGTAATATCCTTACAAAAATTGATTTGTGTAAATGATATTGGCAAATTCCTATGAGAGATGAGGATAAGGACCATACATCGTTGTCACACTCGATGGACTATTCAGATTTAAGGTGATACTATTTGGACTGTCAAATGCTGCAGCAACTTTCAACCGCATGGTGAGAGTTTTATTGAAAGATCTAAAACACACTGATAGTTTCATAAATAACATTTTGATTCACACTAATTCATCGGACGACCATATCACATCCCTTAGATGTTTACTAGACAGATTAAGGTCGGGAAAGTTAAACACAAAACCGTCAAAATGTTTTGTGGAATTCAATTCTCTTGACTTTCCAGGACATTCACTTGGTGATGGGATTATGGGACCTAATTATTATTAACTCGAATCATTCAGAGATGCCTCACGTCTTAAAGCAAAGAAGCCAGTTAGATCCTTTTTGGGTTTGACTGGTTACTATCGTAAATTTGTGTCCTATTTTGCCACCATAGAATGTCATTTAAATAATTTGACCAACAAGGGGGTTCAAAACAAAACTGAATGGTGTGATGAACAGACGTTAAAGTCTTTACTTTTATTTTCACCTATCCTAGGACTTCTTGATTTTCAAAAAGATTTTGATTTTAGAACTGACGCGTCTGACTATGATGTAGAGGCTGTTTTGCTACAGGAAAATGGAAATATGTTCCCTATTGCTTACGCTTGTCGTAAACTGAATGAAAGGGAGAGAAGTCACTCAGTAATAGAAAGAGTGTCTTGGGATTGTATGGGCGGTAAAGACGTTCCAGGTTTATCTGTATGGGAGACGTCCCTTTTTCGAACAGATCTAAGGTTTCAAATGGTAGACTTGTGCGTTGGGCAATTTCTACAAGCCTACAAAATAACAATTCAAGCTATGAAAAGTGCTGATAATGTAGGTCCTGATTTTCTTAGTCGACATATTTAGTAATGTTCATGTTTCACTATATGTTATCAGAATCAGTTACCCAATTTTGAAACTTAATTGAGGAGGTATTGTTACAATGTTAAATTGCACACAGTTGTTTTTCTATTTTTTAAAATATTGTTACAATATATTTTTCTAGTTTCTAGCTTCTTTTGCGCACCTTACTTTTGTATTATATCTCACTGCATTGTTAGCCTACCTTAACTGTCCTACTGTCACTATTTTTGGTTAAACAATCACCTGGTCACTGTTGTTTAACCAGTTTAATAATTCATGTAATACGAATAGTTAGCGTTTGGAAGCATGAATGTGAAGGTGTGTCCTTCGTCTGAAGAAAGTTTAATTTGTGTGTTACCTGTGTGGTATATACCTATGTGGATAGAACATAGAGAGATGTATTCCTGTGTGGATAGAACATATAGAGATGTGCAATTATGCCAAAGTAAGTGTGTTTATTTCAGTTTAATATTAAGTTTGACATTAGAACATATGATTTTCGTCTGTACGTACACGTTATATTTTGTATTTGTTTTTTTTTAATATAAATTTATGTAATATTGTATAACATAGAGTGGAGATAATATCTCCGTAAGGCCCTCCGTATATTCCCAACCAGCAGTGCCAGGGGCCCTCTGATTTCGAAAGTGATTATAAATATAAAAGTAAATCGAATTATACATGTTTATAAACCGGAACATTGATGTACCGTTTTAAGTTCCGTTTAGTGCACATTTAACTTCTCCCGAGGCATTTCCTGTTTCGACCACATGGAATTTGGTGTTTACTGTAGATTAACTATAACAACAGTAGATTTATATAACAACATTCTTATATGCAAACTCAAAAGACAGTTTAAAAGTAAATGGAGCAACTAAATACAGAATAACTACATCAGTGAACACCAAACTATAGCTATAGATATTGCGATAAAATATAAATACAAAGTTATTAAATACAATGTAATTAAATACAAGGTTATTAAGTACAAGGTAATTAAGTGCAAGGTAATTAAGTCATTGTCATTGTCCGTACTAACTTTATTGTCCTCAAATTCATCGTCTGAAAGTTTAATATATTAATTAATAAATTAATAAACAAAAGAAGGTTTCTGACAAAATATACAAATCAAGTATACAGTGGCATAAACTGAAATACAGTTTTTGAGATTATCCGATGTTTTTAAAAAAGGCACGGTTTTGTTGGTATTCATATTGTTTTAATCACAGTTATGTTCAGCAGAGTAATTACAACATGCATTGTTAAGTTAAATGTATTCACTGTGTAAGTAATTACTTTAAAAAAGAAATAATAATTTTCAAGTAATCTGGCAAATGTAAAAATGCTGATTTGCCTGTTCGATGGCGGTTTTTGAGACGTCTGTAACAATTGTGACAAGGATTCGTTCCATTTGGATTTGACTCTGAACTCTCGGTGGGTGTGACTGGTCGACAGGGGTGGCACCTGATCCCAAATTATGATTTCCAGAGGTATGTGCTGGTACCTATATCCTTGACATCCTAAAAATTTATACTTTGGTATATGCGATCTTTTATGTAATCATAACAATAGAAAAAGTTGGGATCATCTGGACTGTAAATATTTTTACGTTGTTTACTGAATTGAATGTACCTTGTGTGACTAACTTTATACTGTCGAGACAAAGGAGTAATTAAATAAAAGGATATGTTGTCATCGATACGAGGTTAAATATTGCAGTAACCCAATTTCATATCGACTGTCTTAAAACTTAAATTAAAAAAGGGACGCTTTAAACATTAGCAATGTTTTTAATCACACAAAAATAATTAATCCTGTGTTCCGCCGTATTTTGAAATGAAGACCACGCCTGGCTTTTCATAAACAAACTGTCGGTATTCCCATGGGACCAATTGTGCCCTTTTATTGGCTGATCTGTTTCTGTATTTATATGAACCAAATTTACGAGTGTGTGTACAATCGACTGATTAAACTTAAACGAATACATTTAGCAAATGCGACATATGAAAAATATGTACTATACTATATCATGGTTTGTCCAATTTCACTCGTAGTTTAGTCACATCAAGACTAGTAAAGACACTATGACGTTATCTTATCTTATTATTAATTTATCATGCCATAGGTCTGTATCTAATGATAAGCATTTGCAAAAAGAAATTAACATTGTGCGTAAGAAATAGATATCATATACTTTCAACCAACTATAAAAACAAAAGAAAACCATGAATAAAATCGAGTGATTACAAACCAAACACTTTGATAAAATTTATAATCAGTGTGTTTGGTCTTGTTTTACATTGTATAAAACGGAGACCAAAACGGAAAACCGGAAATCATGAGTCTTAACATCATAAAAGAATTGATAAAATACGCGAAATACAATGTATCGAATAAATGTCTTTTTAATTAATGGGAAAGTTCCTGTTATGTTCGATTCATATGTTTTTTTATGAAACAGTGACTCGTATTTACTTTTACTCATATCAGTAACCAGAATAAATGAAATTTTATTTCACACACGCAGAACCTTTAATCAACCTACGCTTATGTCTAACTTCCTTTTACCACTCATGTTTCACTGTTAATCATGCTGAGATTCATCAATTATCAAAGGAAATTAAACTCAATCAAGTAGCTGTATATGTGTGTATCACTGAAGAAACACCTTGATCAATTCCGATTTCAGTTTCTGGTAATCAATTATTTCGCAAAGATAAAATAATTCAGATGATGTTTTCATGTTTAAGAATATAAATGAAGCAACTTTTATGAGAAGCTATTAAAATATGTCCGTGCCCCGCCAGTACATTTTGGAGCTTACGGTATTACCTGGTCGAAAATAAGAATTTTACAAGTTATCATTACAAGTAAAATACAGAAGTAATAAATAATAATTGAAGCTCAAGTCCATAAGAACACGACGAATTAGATGTGCAATGGTCTCAACATGAAGAACAATGTGAATCCCAAATGGGATACGACCAGGTGTCCAAGAGTCAGCGTCCTCTGCAAGCATGCCACACCCATCGCAAATGTTCCATGGAAACCTTTCTAGTACGATGAATATATAAAACATCTCAGATACCAAAGTATAAATATTTAGGATGTCCAGGACACATACAAATCCGGCAAAAATGGACAAACACAACGTTCTTAAAACCAAGAGTTTGGATCAGGTGCCATGGAGGAGTAAGCATCCCCGGTCACACCCGCCTTGAGTCCACAGTCAAGGCCATATGAAATACGTGAGGAACGAATCATCGTCACAATTGGTACAGACGTCTCAACAACCACCATCGAAAAGATAACTCAGCATTTCACCCATTGAAAGAGAGTAATCGCAAACAAAACTATAATACCGACCGTAAAATATCCCTGTGTCAATAATTTGTCTGTGAGTAGTTTACATCTGTATATGAAATGTTCATATGTTAAGCACGCCCTGTTATATTGGATCATTTATGAAATATAAACTCCATATGCGGGTGACTGTGGGATGTTACTACTTAAATGTGGAAATTTACGATCGGAAAGCCGAAATCGTCGCGTTTGTCGTATAGCTTAGTTGCCAATTTCGGGTCAAATTCGGTGTAAAAGGCCAAATTTGGTGAAGAGGTCAAATTCGGTGAAAAGCATGATTGGTGGGATTCACTATCTGTGACCGTGCTCAAGGATACTATTTTATATTATTTAGAGGGGGACTTCATAATGTTTAACAAGATCCCTGTATTGACCATAGAACTTCTTAAACGGATTTCAGGCGTTCAACAACGTAACATTGTGAATCAAAAGAAGAAAAAGTTAGCAGTGTCCTTTTATTTGACATTTAGATATATCGACAACGTTTTGTCAATTAATAATGACAATTATCATACATATGTCAATGCGATATATCCCAGCGAACACACGCTTCATACTTAGACATTTTACTTAATATAAACACAGGCGGGAAATTAGCAACTAAGCTATACGATAAACGCGACGATTTCGGCTTTCCCGTCGTAAATTTTCCACATTTTAGTAGTAATATCCCTCAGTCACCCGCATGTGGAGTTTATATTTCACAAATGATCCGATATGCCAGGGCGTGCACAACATATGAAGATTCAATATACAGAGGTAAACTACTCACTGACAAATTATTGACACAGGGATATCGAAAACCGCGTTTAATGTCAACGTTCCGCAAATTTTACGGTCGGTATAATAGTCTTGTTTGCGACTACTCTGTTTCACTAAGTGAGATGTTGAGTTGCCTTTTCGTTGGCGGTTGTTGAGACGTCTGTACCAATTGTGACGAGGATACACTCCTCACTTGTTTCATTGGACTTGAATGTGGACTTACGGCGGGTGTGACCGGTCGACAGGGAATGCTTACTTCTCTATGGCAACCGATCCCACCTCTTGGTTTCCAGAGGTCCGTGTTTGTCCATTTTTACCGGATTTGTATCTATGTCCTGGATATTCTATTGATTTATACTTTGTATCTGAAATTTATTATATATATATATTATATACTTTATATATCTATATATAATATATATATATAATATATATATATATATATATACATATATATATATATATATATATATATATATACTCTTATATATATATATATAATCAAACTCTTTATACTAAAACTAGACCTTTGTTAAGGCATCATGACAAAATAAGACGAAATTAATTCTAATATAAATCGATACTGGTTGTAAAGGAAATCACTAGTGGCAATGACGCAAAAAACCCCGAATTTCAATGATTCTAACGCTATAAAATTACTACTACTACTACTACTACTACTACTACTACTACTACTACTACTACTACTACTACTAATAATAATAATAAAAATGATAATCTACTTCTACTACTACTTCTAAAACTACTTTTACTATTTAGGGTACTAATAATAATTATAATGATTCCTCCAAATGCATATTAATAAGAATACCAGATAAATTCCATTTGATAATTTGCTACGGACCTATGTTATGTTTTGTGTAGATTCTTTTCTTTCGCATATTCTTATCTTAATATCAAAGGGGTATTGCTCATAGATATTACAGGCAGAAGATAATGGACGAAAAATGATACTTGCTGCAAACAAGAGAACGGACAAGAGACGGCTTGGCTCAGTCGGAAGCGTACTTGGCTCTTGGTCGTGAGGTCGTGAGTTCGAGTCTAGCTGGCGGCAGGTTGGTTTCCTGTCCTTCGGATCAGACAGAAAAAATCGAGGTTCCGTGTCACAGTAGCTGTCGGCACGTTGAAAAACCCTCACAGCTCAATGACCGTAAGTGCCGAGCAAAGGCCAAAATTTGAAGCCCTTCACCGGCATTTTGTGACGTCTCCATATGAGTGAAAAAAATTCTTGACTGGGAAGTTAAACAACAATAAAGCAAACAAACAAACAAAAGCGAACGGACAAAGAACAACATTCTCTTGGATCTGGGTTATGACGACAGTCAAAGCTGGATGTATGGAAATCTATAAGAGAATAACCAGGGTTTTCAAAATGATAATGGCAATTAAAATCTCTACCATGGAATTAAAATCATTTCTTATAATTTAAATGTAATAGGCTTCAATGGAAATAATTCAATTGTATATAGGAGAAAAAAATTTATATCGCATTGCTATATTTTCCGAATATACATAATTAAACGCATCAAACGATGTGTTAAGTTTGTGTATTTTGTCTTGGAAAATGAAATTGGTTTTCTTCATCAGCGCAGGTTAACCGGTCCATGTATAAAGTACAATACAGGTTATAAAATGTTTAAGATAGCTGCGTGCTTATATAACGAGACACTTTTGAAAGTGATACTTGCATTATTGAAGTAGAAAATAGATGTAACTTAGAAATAAAGATGTTATGTTATCATATGAAATTGAGAGAAAACGTTCTTAACTCAAGTAGAGCAAATTGCCATCTATTTCATGATATGATTTTATCAATACATCAAAGATAAGTATTTTTATCATAGGTTATTGTCTGTACACTAAATACTTTATGTTGAATATTTATTTTGGAAAGCGTTTAATTACAAAGTAATGTTCTCTTTCTTTATGTTTATTGCATTTCAGATTCCTGTAAATATGAGGCCTTCGGTGTTATATTGTTTTTAAGTATGTTTTTAAATGGGCACTAGTTGTGATTTTTATCCAATTTTGTTTTCTTTTTTTACTACTTAAATTGATAAACAATAACAAAACAGAGATATACACAGGTGAACCAATATTTAAGTTCCTATATATTTTAAGAAATCCAGGTTTGGTACTTTTTCACTTGCAATTGATTAACTCAAACACTTTATTTGTATAGGAATACCACGGTGACCCTGACCTTATTTTCACAAAATGTATGGAGATATAAGATTTTTTTATGGCCCTGTATAGCTCTTGTTTGTTATTTCACATTCAAGTACAAATAGTAAAAGTATAAAAAATTGAAATTATTTTTTTAGTAAACACAGCTAATGCCCCTTAATTAGCCGATTTCTAGTTTCGATTTTCCTAGACGATTGTACAGATACATCTGGTATAAATGAACGTTATATTCCGTTTTGTGTGTGATGGCTGACATAACCTAAAGTCGAGATATCAGTTTGTGATCTACTAACCACTCTTCCACAGATGTCCAAAAACGGAATTTGCGCTGTACTTTATTCAATGATAAATGTAAATTACTAGTGTATTTTATTATGGAATGTTTCGAGGGGTAAACCAACTTACTGATAAGTTATTGCCACAGGGATATCGCTTTTGATGTCAACATTAAGCGTCGGTACAATGACCTTATTAGAATCATTCTGTTTCACTCAATTAAATGTTGAGTTATCTGTTCGATGATTGGTGTTGGGTTGTCGTTACCAGTTGCATTGAGAAGTTATCCCTTTCTTTTTTTATTTAAATTTTACTGCGGACTCATAACGTGTGTGACTAGTCAACAGGGGGAGCGTACTTCTCTATCGCATCCCACCCCTCTTGATTTCCACTGGTTTGTGTTCTCCTATGTTCAGAAGATTTGTATTTTAGCTGGAGAAAACTAGGTTCAACTGTGAAAACAAGTTGTAACTCATTAGTGTAATTTTAGCGTACAAAGCACGACCTTAATTTTACTACCAAACCAAAGACACCTGAAATCACTAAAAAATAAACAAAGATCGACAAAAGGCAATTATATATCTACAAGGGATAAATAATGAATCCCCAGAACCTATTAACAAGATAAAATTTGGTTCTGTGTTCATTTATATATGTAGTTTACCCCAGGGCATCGGTTATGCCATAGATTACAAGTTAATTATACTTCCTGACTAAATCACAGTCTAGAATTATGAATCAGTTGGATATTCTAATTTAGTTTTTATTTTCTGTTCTATCACCATTTTTGATTCCTTACTGGTATCTAACGAAAGCAACAATTAGATTTCACATTCACAGATAAGACTTTCAAGTATTTAAACCTACACAATTTTTATAAATTTCCCTTAACACTCATTCATGCATTAACCAAAATAGTCAGTAATCTACTTTTCAATGGCATTAAGCTAATCAGCGGGTATCGCTGCTTGTTGAATTTTTTCTGGTAAAATGATCAATCAAATAATGTTAAAGAACGAATAGAGAATTGACGTAGTAATTGATATTTTTATCAAATTCGTCTGACCTTGAAGAAATAAATGTCTCATCTTTGTCACATACAAAAATAATTTTTTGTTTCATTGTCCTTATATTTACAACCACTTAATTACTGCCAAATAATTATCCCCTTACCCCGAGATATAAACATGAGTAATTGGTATTTCGGTACCAGTTGATTAGTGATTACTAAGTAAGATTGAAGAAGTACCAATCAATAATCAAAACTGAAGTCGATTATAACACGACGAATTAGATGTGCAAAAGGTGTCAACATGAGGAACAATTACAAATCCCAAACGGGATGAGACCAGGTGTCCGGAAGAAGCCAACGTCTCATTTTGGCATGTCACACCCGTCGCAAATGTTCCATGAAAACCTTTCTGGTTCGATGAACGTGTCAAAGTTGGTAAAAATGTCAAGTTTGGTGGTGAGGTCAAGTTCGGTGAAAAACATGATTGGTAAAACAGAGTCACTGTCTATGGCCAGAATACTATCTAATATCTGTGTGAGAGAGACTTGTTTAACAAGATCCCCGTATCGACCATAAAACTTCTTCAACGACGACTCCAAGCGTTCTACAACGTAACCTTGTGTAAGTAGTTTATTTGCTAGTCGTTTACCTCTCAGAATAAAACATTCATTTCAAGTTGTGAAATAAAAACGCCATAGGCAGGAGAAGATGCAATATTACTAGTTTGAAACGGGAAGTTTGTGATATGGCAATTGAAATCGTCTCATTTGTCATAGAGGGATGTGTGAAGTTGACCGTCTTTTCCAATCGACAGGAGTAAATCGAGGTAAGAAGCAGATGTGTTGCTCTCTGTCGTCTCATTGATATCTAGCTTAACAAGATATATCTGCCCAAGGTAATTCTGAAATTCTGAATTATTTATGGACAGCACGAAGTTTGTATGTATATTTCATGCGATATTTTATCTCATGTACGTCAGAAAGAGATCACATTGTGGATAAAAAACAAATGTATGTGGTTGATTAACTTAAACTTGCCAAACGAAAACCGTTGTGACTATTAGTTAGAACCCTCCATCGCAAATTAATTGTCGGATTTTACGAAAATCTCCGGTTGTCGAGGACATATTTGCAATTCGAAGACGGAATAAATAGCAATATCTCGGAATTAGTTTATATACATGCGGGAAAAAAACATAAGAATGGTAATGGCCATGTTTTATTACTTCAGCTTCAAGGAAACGTTGAACATGCATAGTAAATTTCCATGACCTGGAGCTCACTTGCATATTAATGTTACGTCAGGTGAAGTCTGTTTTACACTTGCATGAGAAAGTAATTTTTTACAAATTAAAATTATCGTCATATTGCTTTGAATTCTGAACCTTTTTTTAAGTTAAGACAGTAATGTTCTACAGTTACTCAATTTGGACAATTCATCTACGTTTCATATTTTTCCCTGTCTAATAGCACGTTTTACTTTTAAACAAAACATTGCGTTTACGTCTACGTCTAAGTTTATTTTACGTTCGAGTTCGACTGATGAAATCTTATTGACAGAAACGATGGACCGCAGTATTTACGTTAACGTGTTTTGAAAGTCTATAACGGATTTTCATGTTATGAAACGTTTATGATATTGTAAACATGTTTTCTATTAGATTCTGCAATATAAACAAATATATAAATTAACAGCTGTGATATGTGTCATCTTTGTCAGACAGAACAACATACAGCAGAAATAAGACAAATAAACTAAACATAATAACAAAGATAAACATCAAGGCTCAGTCACAATCGGTCGTACTTTCACGCCAAAGAAAGCACGGGCCTCGTACGGCATTCTTGCTGAATTTCGAGCACGCAGACTACCCGTTAGCACGTACGGTGAATGCTGAGCATGTCCATCAACTAACCCTTATTCTTTTCCCAACTAACAACTTGACTGCTACTTTTTATGACATTGAAAATGTGATGTTAAAGCTTTTGCAACTTTGTATGATGTCTTTTCAGTGTTATAACAGTACTCATGAATCATATAAAACGTACGCAATAATACAAAATACGTATATAACGAAGTGTTCACGAGGCGGTGATAGACTATTTGTTCGTATTTTACTGTTTTTTATAGATACTTCCCCACTTTCAAGTAAATTTCTTTCATTGAGCCTGCATAAACGTTATCAATCATTTCAATTATCCTGTAAATTTCGTCGACATCCGTCTTACATCTAATATATTATTTGTCGTATTCACATTATGTATCAAATTCTAGTTTAACTGTAAGACGGATGTCAGTGGAATATGTTTGCTATTGGCTAATTATGTCGTGTGCACGATATAAGTATCACGTGCTCACGACATAACTATATCGTGCGCACGTCTTGATATATCGTGCGCATGGTATGAAAAAAAATATTAAGTCGCGGCAGGACCTAAAAAATATTAAGTCGTGCGCATGACATACTTTTTTTGGAAAAATATTAAGTCGTGCGCACGGGATAAAACAAGTTCCACATGTCCCTTCCATACTTTCGTAGATTCTCGATAACCCCGTGGCAATAAATTATCAATAATGTCATGTAGGAATTATGAATACAAAATATTGTGTGAATATTTAAATCATTTAAATTAAGTTGTGATTAATATGTATTTTACTTGGCTAACACGTCCTTTAAAGATAGAAGCAGAAGTCAATTTCCTTGATAAATATATAAAGTAGTCAAATACTTTTAAATTCAGGACGGAAAATTAATATAAAAATCATAACGTTGCAGTTAGGATTAATACTTTATATTGTTTATATTAAACCCATTAAAATACACAGAAGTCAACCTTCTTCAAGAATAGTCGCAAACTTTACATCACCTCAAATTTAGACACAAAATTCAAATTGACTAGGATGTATGATCAATTGACGAATTGAAAGTTGAATTCCCTCTAAAAGATACGCGGAAGTAAAATCCCACTAAAGTAGACGCAGATGTTGAAGCCCTTGTAAATAGAGGAAAAGATTTAGTCACCTTAACAATAGACTTTGAAATTAAATCCCTACATAAAAAGACGCGAAAGATAATTCTCTTATAAAAACACCAAAGGTAATGTAAAAATGTGCGACGGTGACTGCTGCAGTATATGGGGGGCAAGAGTATTGCCCTATTTTCTCAATGTCATACATTTTCTTTTGTGTTGAACATTTCTATAGCTTAGATGATGATGAAATTAATAATACATGAAAGGCAACAATATATTAAAGATAGACAGTTTATTATATTATACCATGATGTTAGACGGTACTTGATATTGTTGTATCTTCAATTTCTAGTTCGCTGGAATATATCGCATTGACATATGCATACAAATTGTCATTATAAATTGACAAAATGTCATCGATATATCTAAATGTGAAATTAAAGGACAACGCTAACTTTTTCTTCTTTTGATTCAGAAATTTCTAAATGAATGTCTGCTTCGTATGAAAAAAGAAACAGGTTGGCCAATAAAGGGGTACAATTACAATCACAGGAATGGTGACAGTTTGTTGAAAAACCACGTCTTTTCTCTTTTTGATTCAGCAGTTTCTGAAGTTTGTTTCGTATGAATAAAGGAACAGGTAGACCAATAAAGGGGCACAATTGATTCCCATAGGAATACTGAGAGCTTGTTGAAAGACAACGTCTCCGTACATTACAAATATATTTTCTATTAGAAATTCTAGCACGTTTTTATATCAACTTCAGTGTATTTATGTGTAGAATCAGAGTGCGGTTGACGAAATAAATATCATGATCAGTTTTCTATAATGCTAAAAAAAATTTTTCTTTTAATTTTGTATGTGGAATAGTTGTGTAAAGAATAAAGAAGTCGCATGTTTTGATACTGTGAATTTGAGAAAAATTGTGTGCCTTTAAATTTTTTAAAAGTTGTTTATAATTCTGAAGTGTCCCGATCTGATTAACACCGCTTCTGGAATAAGCTACTGTACAATATTGCTGAAGTTTTTCCTTAATGGCTGTCAATATCTTGGTAAGGAGTAAAGATAAAGGTTTGGTAGAACATTTGCTGGTTCCTGCAATGTACCTCTGCTTATATGGGGTTTTATGAAGTTTAGGTATCCAATATAAATATGGTAGCTGAAAATCAGTATCGGTTGCAGATACATCAAACGAGCGTAATACAGACACGTGATTTTGAAGGATCTCGTCCTTTGGAAGTGACCTTCTGTGTATGTAGGATTGCCAGAATCCGTATTAAACCCTAGGTCCTCTAATGAACAATTATAGTAATAGTATAGTATATTATTTGAGGTCTTGTCTGCAGGAACCAGTACATATTGGTCATGTAATCTATCCAGTTCAGTTACTACTTCTGGATCTCTAAATGTATAGATGATATGACCAATATGTACTGGTTCCTGAAGAGAAATCCTCTAATGATATAGTTTTCATAGTTCCTTTAAGTTTTCCGATACCAGATTTTATCAACCATTGTACAGATTTTAGCCATTCAGTCAAAGTGCCTGGTCCCACGTCTTCGTGTTTGGTACATCGTCTGGCATGATCTTCGACAGAATTCATAACTAAACTGAAATTCTGAAGCCAATTAAAGGAACGGGCTTCGCGGTATTTATTATATTACGAATAGTATTTTTACGATTTTATGTTTGTATAGGTTCTGTACTGATTAATGAACTATCCTTTAGACACGTACATATACATATATACTGCTTAATTAATCCAAATTTACTTTTATGAAGAAATGATACCGTAGTATGTTCGTAATGTACCTGATTAAACATGCAAATGTCCTTCGCCTCCCTGTTTGTACTTCAACAGGAATTAACCCGACACTATATAGACTAACACTACCAAAATATGAAAAGTAATAATGGACAAACACGGACCTCTGGAAACCAAGAGGTTGGATCAGGTGCCATGGAGGGGTAAAAATCCCATAAATCATAAGTTTAGAATTACTTTTGACACAAAACGGTTGGAACCTCGATATTAACACCACCGAACTGACTGACTCAAAGTTTTCTTATTAGTGACGTGAGCCGGCCTGGCTCAGTCGGTAGCGCGCTCGACTCTTGATCGTGAGGTCAACATTTTTAGTTTCAACATTTTATTTTTATTTAACATACAAGATATATCAATAATGTAAATATTTTATTTGAATCACCTTTGATTAGACATTCAAAGCAATAAAATCCAAAGTGATAATCAGTACAGAAGGCATTTTGCCTAACAACTTAAAGATAGGGGGTTTCTGCAATTATCCAATTAGAAGAATTTTATGATTTTTTGATTTTTCCAGACTTTACCCCCCAAAAATGCAGCATAGAAATTGTAAGATACTTTGACCTAAAGTTTGAATAAATCTTATAGAACAATATATTATAAAATCAGAGCGGGTATTTTTTTCGTTTCTTAGCAACAGTTACTCAAAGTTTGGCTATTTTTAGAATTTTCAACGTATATAGTTCAACTAAATTTCTCCTATAATTTCAAATCTTCATAATATTTTTAAATCTAACTTTCAAATATAGTAAATAACAACTGTCGAGATCAAATAATATATATAATTTCATTATATACTGTATTAGCAATATAATATACCTAAATATACCTTACCCCCAGATTTCCGCGTCCGTTCAAATCAGGACTCCGACATTCTCTTTTCGAACCGATTTTATAGCATCTCGTAAATCATGATTTTTCAACAAAATATGCTCTTTGATTGTCATTTGATAATATTTAGGGACACCTATGATCATATACAATAATTATATTCAGTTTATCTTAAGTCAAAAAGCTTCAGATTAGTGTAAATTGGCCTGACATCTCAACTCCGCCACTTAAATCCGACTACTAATTTTAGTGTGCTTTCATCAGCCAAAATCTAGGAAATCTAAAACGAACCAAAATTTGAGTAACTTTTTACTGAAAATAATTCAGAACGATGTCCTTAATTATCATTGAAAAGATTACTTAAATTGAATTAGAACTGGGTGAGAAATCAACGATTATTTATTTCGAATTAGCATCTTTTTGATCCGACTCTGTAGTATTACTAAGCGATTACAAATTATGATTGCTAACGAAAAATAAATGATTTTAGTGTCATTTAATGGTATATTTAGAAGGATATTATCATAAACGATGTGATATATACTTTACTTAAAGTTTAAGTATAACAAATTAACTTAAATCGATCCAATACCTCGACTCCGCCGTCGAATCCGACTACTAAATTTAGTGTGCCAACGTAAGACAATGTCACGTAAATCGAGTCCAAAATAATTTTGTATAATTTTCTACTGTGAATGATGTAAAATACCGCAATAAAGATATACTACAATTATTTTGTTCTTTGAATAAGTATTGAGTAAGAAATCGACAATTATTTGTTCGATTCCGCCGATTCTAGAATCCGACTCCGCCTCCGACTACTACTTTTAGTGACCGCCTTAATCAACGTGAGATAGACGCTCTAGTTTATTGCAAACGTATCGTGGTTATTTTAAAGCGCATAACTGACCACGATTTCGGCTGTATTGACAGAGTGGAAACTGAAAACATTCAAATTCCGGTTTGAGAAAACGGGTAGCGATAGATTTGGACGTAAAAAAACCCAAAACCTAAAAATTGGTCGTATTTACGAGTGATTTGGTTGCATTATGGATCTATGTATATTGCAAGTACGATTTCTTGTATCCACATTTAGTACCGAGTTCACATAAGCTGTTCATTTCCAATTTTCTTAAAGAGTTCTCCTTTGGCACGGATAACAAATTACGTTGATGTTGTCCAAGGAATTATTAATTAGTAACAAAAATACCCACTGAGATATTTTGCTGTTCGTTTCTACTAATGTTACTAAAATCACTAGAGATAAATGAGCGATTTCCTATGCTGCATTTTTACAGAGGCCTAATTTAAATTTGCACGGAATTTCCCTATATTAACCTAAAAAAAACCAACTTTCAACAGGTCTTTTTTAAAAACGAAGGCATTACGATCCCCGATATTTTCTACATTGTTATATAAACATGTTAAGATCAATAATTAATGCAAAAAACTGCTGTCAAAACTGACAAATATCACATTTTATGAAATTTACTTAATATGGCTATTTCCATTAGGTTACCATATTCAATATAGATAAATGACCGTTGCTATGGTAACGAGGAAGTTTTACTGGGAAAAAATTGTAAGGTTTTGTTAAATGCAAGGCTATCATTGTGACCAGCTGCTTTCAAAATTTGCGATATACCATTTCTGACCAATTTTGGTCTTTATATAGAATTACTCTTAAGTGAGGTCTGGACAGGTGTGATGCTTATAAAGACATTTTCAAGAGACTGAATGTTTGTGGTCCTAAATGTTAGGTGGTCGTCTTTATAAGTTTAAAATAGCCGCCACGCTAGACTCAGCCTTGTTATATATACGAAGGAATATCTATTTGTTAATATTTCGAACAAAAATAATGCATTTCATTTGTACCGATCATGGATAAAATATTAAAAACCCCTAAAATACTACCGTGTTTCAATATTAAAAGTTTAGTGTCAATGTTTTTATTAAATCGAAAAAAAAAATCCGAAGACAAGCAAAATTATACTTGTACTATGAGCAGCATATCGATTGCTATAAGTGAAAAACGAATGGCTTAAACAGCACGACAGACGCATCGTAAACCGCATATACTGTAATTGACAGGAGACCTGACATCTCGACATCACAATTCAGATTTAATGGACATATGAAAAAAAAGTTCGTTTACATAAGAATTACCTAACCATATCTTTTGTATATAAAATAGATTTATGTGTCATTTGAACAATTTTGGTTGTCAAGCATTTAACTGGTTTCCAAATATAATCATCAATACGTGTAAGACACGGATTAAGTAGACTAATGTGAAAAATGACATCTCCACAAATAGCAACAATATACAGAAAAATGCCATTTGATCGATGTCCAGTTCTATTCATTTTGCAATTAGTTTTATGTTTAGCGCTGATCTAGCATATCGTGATATATAGTTAATGGTAATATTGATCCAACATTTATAATGATATCACATCTGACTCAACTCACATCTGTATCACTGGGGTAAAGATATTTGTGAAAGAGAATTTCAATGGTACTGGATTGATATATTTTGTAATGTCAATGTTAAGATATATATATATATATATATATATATATATATATATATATATATATATATATATATATATATATATATATATATATATATCAATTCTTATGTCAAAACACAGAATAGGTTGGAAGAGTCGAGTAATATTTTCTCTACTTTTGGTGGTGTAGTGAAACTACTAGAGAAATTATAATGCTGCACTTCATATAATTATCATTAATATATTAATATATAAAAATGGAGAACGGCCAAAAAAGTGTCAAATACATTTAAAAATTAACTAAGCGAGGTCCGAAGCACCGAGATTCATACATTCTGCAGCTTACATTTGGTGACCTGTATATCAAAATACATCATAATATTTTCCCGCTGTAACATACATGGTATACCTGTTATCATCTCTTTCATAATTGAAACGATATTTAAACCTGTCTTGTTATCACGAAAGCTATGTGGTTATAAATGCATTCATGTCTTTCATATGTACTAGAGCTAATAGAAATGTTCAAATTTTCCCTAATATTATAAGAGGTATTTGCTTTGTTTACCGAAATCATCACTGCATTTTTAAAAAACTTTTTCCTAATTTTACTTGACGTTTAATAACAAACAAAAGCTATCCACAGGTATAAAAAGTCATATATCTATATATTTTGTGAAAATAAGGTCAGCTCCAGTATGGTATCCACATGCAAATAGTAAGTTGAGTTAATCAATTGCAATTGAAGAACTGGCAGTCTATATTTCTGTTTTTGTTATTGTATATCAATTTAAGTAGTAAAAAGAAAACAAAACAGCCAACGCTCCTTTAAATATTATAAACATAATACCAAAGTTATAGTGCTCAAGACGGTCGTTCCTGTCAATTAGACTTCATCAGTTGTGCTTCAATTTAAAATATATATATGTATTTTCTAAAGAAAATGTGGTATCATACAAGGCCAAATAATAAATCTAAAAGTATAGCCGAAATCCGTCTAAGAGTAACCACTGTTAAAAGTTGACTATCTTAGCTTTAGAAAACTTTTGAATGTAAATTGGAGTTATCAGTGCCAAAGATTACTTTAGTATAAGATTCTCAGCTGTATCGAAATACCAGATACTAGGTTTATGTATAAATGGTTAATGTTCGAAGATAAAATTAACTTGCCTATATTCGTCCTTATATTTCCTACCCGTCCAACATCAATTCATGCTGGTATGTAATTGTTATCAGCTATGAAATATAGTAGAATTATTTCAGCGAATTTGAAGTTTCACAAAATGTGTGTTTTTAAGAGATAAATATTCCATAAAAGAATGAATGCAACAAATAAGCAGAATATCAATAAAAACGAAAAACTTACTTCGATATTGAATTATGTATATTTTAGACAACTGTTAGGTGACCGGAATGATAGAAAATGAGAGAAAATGTTCAAAACCAACACCAGTAACTCTAATTAAGTTCAAATTTATGAAAGTGAGTGACCATGTAAAATCAACTCTTCCATGAATTACTCACACAGGGATACGTTGTTGAATACTTGACACGTCAATAAGTAAGTTACTTGGTCCATATAGGGATTTTGTTAAACAATATGGATTTCACCTCTCAGTTGTATTAGACAGTACTCAGGAACACGACCATTTACTATGACTTCATTTCGAGAGGTTTCCATGAAACATTTAGACAGATGGCAGAAGACGCTGAGTTCTTCTAGACACCTAGTCCTATCCCGTTTTGGATTCAGAAAATATCCTTCATGTTGAGAACATATCTATGCCCCTCTTCGAAGAAGAATATTGCTTTGCCGCTGTCAGTCGGTATGTCGGTAGGTCGGTCGGTTCATGCACCAACAGTTTCCACTTATTACCTCTGCAACAAGTACAAATATTAAAATGAAATTTGGTATACAGATATATCATGGGAATATCTAGGTCAAATTTTTATTTGGTTACAGTCAAACCATTTTTGACAGAGATATGCCCCTTCAACTTGGAAAAACTCCAATAATTGTGTTTCCGTTAAAATCCCAGCAACAGGTGCACATATTGAAATGAAATTTGGCATACAGATACATCATAAGAATATCTACGTCATGTTCTTATTTCGTTAAAATAATTTTGATAGAGTTATGGCCCTTGAACTTGGAAAATGTCCAATAATTCAGTATCCGCTCAATATCTCTGTTGGGGGTGCACATAATTTGGTTTACAAATATATCATGAGAATATCTATGTCAATGTCTTATTTGGTTACTTACTTACCCTAACTTAGAAAATTTCCAATAATTCTGATTCAGTTCGTTATCTCTGCGGCGGGTGCACATATTGAATTGAAATGTCGTATAGAGCTGTTCAAGTTTTTTTGTGGTTACAGTTAAACCATTTCTGACACAGTATGCTCCTTGAAATTTCTTATACAGATATATCATGAGAATATCTAGGTCAAGTGTTTTAATTAATTACAGTCAAACCATTTTGAAACAGTTATGTCTTTTGAACTTAGAAAAGTTCCAATAGTTATGTTTCCGTCCATTATCTCTGCTACAAGTGCATACATTGAAATGAAATTTGGCCTACAGATACATCATAGGACTATATATAGGTATGGCCATTGAACTTAGAAAATTTCCAATAATTCAGTTTCCATTCATTAACTCTGTAGCGGGTGCACATATTGAATCGAAATGTCGTATAAAGTTGGTCAAGTTTTTTTTTGGTTACGGTTAAACCATTTTTGACACAGTATGCTCCTTGAACTAAAAAAATTCCAATAATTCTGTTTCTGCTCGTTATCTCTGCAGCAGGTGCACATGTTGAATTGGAATTTGGTATACAGATATACCATGAGAATATCTTGGCCAAGTTCGTATTTTGTTATAGTCAAACTATTTTTGACAGAGTTATGCCCCTTCAGCTTAGAAAATTTCCAATGATTCAGTTTCCGTTTATTATCTCTGCAACAGGTGCACATATTGAAATGAAAGTTGGCATACAGCTACATCATGAGAATATCTAGCAACATTTTTTAAAGGGTTACACTTATCGCATCTTGAAAATGTCCAATAATTCACAGTTTTCGTTTATGTGGGAGGGGCATAACTTATTTACAAACAGCTGTATCTATTTTTTGGTATTCTAAAGGACATTTTCAATTACCTATTGGTACTTTTTAATTTTTGTTTAATATATCAGAGCTAACATTTCCTCAGTTTCAGAGAAAGTTTGTTATAATTTAAATAGGAGACATGTTGTTTAGCATGTATGCAATTAGGACTTAACTGGCTGTTTTAGTTGTGATACCGTTTGACTGACTAGGTTTGATTGAACAGTGTTTGGCATTGTATAATACCAGGCCTCCCTTGTATAAAACATCTCAATTCTTGAGTTTTCCTCAAGTAAGAGATTTTCCTCACAAATTTCCAAAAGATAAAAAAATAACTTAATGACAGTTGAGGACTTGATTAAGTGCTGATTTTCACATTCTGTCCGGTTTCAGATGTAGCTTATGAAGCGATATGTTTAAACACCTAACAGTGGATTATTGCATTTCCTAAAACATTTTTAAAACATGTACCGAAATAAAGTAAATAGATAAATAAATTTAATAAATAAGTAAATAAATGGATAAGTAAATAAATCAATTGATAAATTAATTCATAAAACACCAAAGAGTATTTTTTCCCTGAATTTCCTTATGTTCGGTTCAAAATGTATTCTATTTATTTTACTATTACATTTCTATCCGGTTATGTATCTGTTATTATTAGTAATAGGCAGCTTCCCTGAAATTTCCCGCTAGGGCCGCCATCAGACTCCTGGCATCTGATCGGCCAATTCAAATGGAGCCAGGGAGCCGCCCGAGGATTAAAAAAAAACCCTTACAGACACCGGCAACATACCATCTTTGGACGTAGTCCGTCTCATCAATTTTTGACCTCTTTGATGATTGGTCTATGCGTCGTTGGGGAGTTGATTCCACGAATGAAAAAGCAAGCAGTGATAGACGCCTAGGAAAAATCAGTCTAAGAGTGATAAAAACAATCAAACATGGAGTACGCTATGGTGTATGCTATGGAACAAGAAAACGAATCTGTTACGGTATATGATAGCAAACAGATTATTCGTGATACCAAAGAGAAGTTACGGGAGATTGATATGAACTTTCATCAGAGAAAAGACGATGTCCATGTCCGCATGAGACGAATTGTACTTCTCAATTTTGTATTACGGTCTGGGCGAGAACAGAGAAAACGTAAGCAGATGGATGAAAAGTGTTTGCCGTTTCAGAAGAGATTCTGTTCATGAAACATGACAAATGGAAACGGCCGTTTGATATGTTACTAATATTGACAGTAACACCTTCTCTTTTTCAGGGGTAAGCGTCGTTCTGTTTCAAGTAGATCTTGGTCTTGATAGTCATGATAATTTGTATTTGCAGTTGGCGAAAGCTAGATCTAATATTATTTTTAGTACGAACATACTGAGCTGCCAGTTGGTCTAGGCACTGTCGGTACTGCCGGTCGAGTTGATTCTTGACTTTCTGTGAAGTTTGCTGTTGTTTCAGTTGCCTCCATCTCTGATTGAGTTTCATTAGTCTGATAGTAACGATCACACTGCAACGTGCTTAACTTGGTCTTCTGTTGTAACAGAATAATTTTCTGAATAGCTTCTGCATAGATGCTCTACATTTTGTTTTCTTGGTTTCTTTAAGCGATGTTCAACAAGTAGGAGAAGAAACGCTCACTCGACATGTGACGTCACACTAAACTGAGTATGCCTAGAGTCTATAGTCTGAATGCATAAACATTTGGGGCGAAGAAGAAGAACAAGAAAAATGTATGGTTTGTGCTGATATAGTGGGAACAAATGTGGGATGGCTAACTAACATCGAAGAGTGGATAAATTAGTGAAATTTGAAAAAAAGAGAAAGACGGCGGAACAAACGAGTAAAATACTTTTCATGCCATAGCATATAAAGCTAAACATTAAAAACGGCCCTTTTCGGGGCCACCTACCATTTAACGAAAAGAAACCTATGACTGATTAGAGTAAGAACAGTTCTATAGTCTCAACAATAAACATAGTCTCTTTGTACCCGTATTCTCTCTCTGTATCTCTTAAGTCTCTAAGTGTTACACGCTATTACTCTTGGTGTCCTTCAAAAGAGTTGTCATACTGATACTTCTTCTCATAGTTTTTAATTGTGTTTTGCACCATATCACTCTGTGTACCTTTGTATCTCAATATTCACATTCTATTGTGTACATAGACACATTGTTTAAACTCTAGGTGTACACCTTATACCAAGATAAAATACACAAACACCAGATCAATTTTTAATCAGTTTAATACCCCGCTAAAAGAATTTTTTGGATAGTCTCCAGAGGATTAGGGTCGTCCCTCTGTGACTACGTACAATGCATAAGAATGAACTTTGAAACACTTATTATTTTGAAAACACTATTAACTTATGAAACGCTTATAATGTTTGAAACACTGTTAATTTTGAAACGTTCATAACCATGAAACAGTCTTGAAACATGCAAACAATTTTGTTACTTTGTCTCACTACTACGGTTGATCTTGCGAGTACAGCGCAGAGCAAAAGAAGTCAGCTCTTGTCTTAGATCGGTCGGTTCGGATTCCTTGACGCTGTGACACTAAACGTATTTAAAGTACACATGTTCTTTTTTACAAAGTCACACCACCATTTCTATTCGGTTTCCACTTTCCCTTTCTTGGGCACAAGTTGAGTTTACGCTTGGCTCTTGTTGAAGTCTGTTCGGGACATTCATAAGCCCAACGACCTGACTGATGACATTTATTACATTGGTTCGATTGACGAGATCGACTTTCTACTTTGTTCTCAACTGTCGTTGTCGTCTAGGAGACCAATGTCCAATTTCACCACAAATGAGACAAGGATGAGTCTGTGGGGAAGGCTTATATTCGTAACCCATATACGATGTTTTGACTTCTGGATGTAGTTTATAATTCCGTGAATTCTTCCTTCATTTTCTGTGATGCTGATAGGAAAGCATCGCGTAGCAGGCCCTTGACAGCATCATTTTCTTGTTTTTCATCCAACTGTTCTAAAGTTTTGAGAACTCCATCAAAATCATCAGCATCTTCTATGTACGGTGTACAATTAGGTGAATAATTAGGGTGCGTCGGAGGCAATCCTGGATAACTCATATTGATGACTGATTCAACTGATGTTCGGTGTCTAACGTTCACTTTACTTTATACCCGTTCTTCTTATTCTATATGTAGACTCATCAACGTTGACGTCATACACTTGTCTACCACAAGATGGGAGGCTGTTATATGTAAATGTCACATTTAAGGACACCACTAACTTTTTCTTCTTTTGATTCGGCAGTTTCTGAATGAAGTCTGCTTCGTATGAATAAAAGAACAGGTCGGCAATAAAGGGGTACAGTTGGTTCCTATAGGAATGCCGACAGTTTGTTGAAAGACCACGTCTCTGAACATTACGAACTTTTTCAAACAACTTTTCAAACAATTTTTCAAATAGTCTCAACTTTTCAATAAGCATAAGATAAAGTACAAAAGTTTTCAATTCGATGTTTCTTACCATACACTACATGTAATTCTCGTCTGTGTTTTGACTTTATGTTGTTTCGTTTGCATGATCGTAGGAGGACAGGATACAACACTCAGTTACACAACTGTTACAATGTATCTTCGTTGACAGTAGAAGCAGTACGACTATTAAAAGTGACTCATTTGACTTTACACACCGTTTTGTTTTGACGAGTCTTGTACGCATAATTATTAGGACCTCCCGAGACAAAAGATAAGGTAGAATCAATATAGATGTGGATGGTGTTGATAAATGACTATTTGTATCAAAATATAACACACGTTCTCCCAAATTTTCTAGGGTGGCATAGAGATGTAACCGTGTTGAAGATGTAGTAAAGGCTGCTAGCACTACATTACTAAAAGAATTTGGCTCATCAAAGTCATCCTTCGGTTTGGGTTTCACCAGCATCATGTCTAGCTCATCATGACCATTTGGAATCCGTTCTATATATAATATATTACGAGTGCCATCTTGAATCAATTGTTGTTAGGCTTCGTAACTCTCTACATATTGTGTCTGAAGTAAATTAGTCCGTTGAGCAAATTTACCCCAATATCAGTTCAGAAACAGTTTAACAATGGTACGTAAGATAGGATTCTTCTCTACATATTCTTCTTGTATGATCATTTGTTCTCTCTTTTCTTTGAGGTATTAACAATGGTGTTCCACTGTTTGACAGGAAGCAGGAAAACCAATAGCCTGTTGCTTAATCTGGAGAAACTGATGAATATAGCTTTCTCTATAGCTCTCTATATTTTCTCTATTCACACGTCGTCCATGTACTTAACACACTTCCCTCTTGATTCGTATGAGAGCATCGATAGCTAATATCCAACTCCTGTTCGATTCCTTTTTGAGCACAAGTACGGCATAAAGAAAAAAGTAGTTTTCCTCCTGTAAACCGATAAGGTAACACGGGATGAAACAGCTGACGAGGGAGAATAACTCGACATTGTACCAATCCAAAGCATTGATCTAGACTTTTGATATCATGAGTAATCACGTCTGGGTGTCCAATTGGAAAAGTCCCATGTTCCAAGACAAACGGGTATAAAGAACATACGTCCACGTAACGAATGCCCCCTTCTTCACAAAGCAAGTAGTATTCGTTCGACATACAAATAAAGCACCTTTAGGAACTGACGGGGAAATCCTCATACGTTTTATCAATGAAATGTTGAAACTCTGGATCCATTCTGTACCTTTGACGATAGTAATTTCCCACAACGTTTCTACTTGATACTGTTGATATACGTCAAAGAACGATAAAACGGATGTTTCTCTTGCTGTAAGTTAAGAAAACAAGGGACATCCGTGCCAAAAACAGCCATGAAACTCGTAAAAATAACCATCCACTCGATTAAATCCTACTTGGACTTCACCTCCATGACGGGCTTGTCTAATCGTTTGACCAGTTTGATGTTCTTTCCAGCTCAACCATCGTAATGCTAGTGTGGAATACTGTCGTGCCGAAGGATATACCCGTAGAGGTATGATAGCAATCGTATCGTTTTGCATATGATTGCGACAATCTGCTATATTCCCCGTACTGGAAAACGTAATAGATTCAGCAAATGGGTCCACAATGGTTAGTTTAAACACATGCTTTGAAAATGCATACAAGCCTGTCGCAAGAAGTCACATCCGATTCACAATATTCTTCTAATTCTGGCTGCAAATAAAAAATCTCACCCTTCCGAATCTGGTCTTGATACCATTCTTCAAAATCACGAAGGGCATCAGGTTTCATACCTTCTGGGTTGTAATACATAGCTGGTTGATATACTGCTATGTAATCAGCATTAGCTTCTGTATTGAACAAATGTGGAAATATCCTTTCTTGAGTTCAGTCAATCCAAAAGCTTTGGGTAACGAAGCTAAAGGAAATGACATAAAGTCTATAACCCTAACCCTGATCCTCCTTGGTTTTACACTGCTCACACCAGTCATCCAATGTACACAGGGGACATACTCGATGAGCAATACATAGATTAGGTTTGTGTTCTCCAGTGCCCTGGGTACACTCAAAATCATAGAAAATGTAATAGGGAGGTGAAGATGATGCATCCTGAGAAGGTATCTGTTGTATAAAACAACGATGATCTAGATCCACGATCTGTTTACAATGGCGACATTTTTACTACTTTTGTTGACAACAGTGTTGTGGGAATTATTTCTTACTCATCCATAGCTGACAAGTGGGACATCGAGTCATTAGCTGACATGGAGTCCTGATTGTATTACTACTATAAGGTTCAAATGATTCTCGTAACAGTGAGTCGATGTGAATGTCCCCTGACGTTGTGTACACGTTGTGTTTTATGGTGTTGTCGAGAACACAGGGCGACGATGCAAAACAACAACAAAAGCAGCATTGAGGGCATCGGTGATCTTTTTTCTTATCATAACCCACATCACAACGGTCACAATAGTAATTACATTCCAAGAGTCTAGACATTGATACTATACAGTTGTAATGGTGATCATCGTATAAGACTTGAATGGGTGCCCCGGATCCTACACCTCTATACAGTACATTTATGTCAATCGTTTTGATTTGGTATTCAGTTCGTAGATTTTCAAACGGTAGTATGGTAACAACACGGTCTGAAAACGTTGCCATTCTTCAGGGTAACTCTCTTGTTGGGGATCACACTAATCTTGTTGCATTAAGTCATGAGCTTTTCGTCGTTGAAGAGTATGCCTACTTGCATCGCCATAAATAAAATATTTCCAATATCGTTACCAGTTTTGGTACTTGTTAACGTTTCCAAGGCCAATTCTGACAGTGAAAACGACCAACTACAATAGAACCAGCTATACAGGTTTTGTCTTTATTCTTGATCTGTATCAAACTTAGCTTCTTGTTCAGCATGACTTTTTATCCAAACTGAAATGATATTTTCGTTTTCCACCCCCGCTACGTACAGGTTGTATGACATGGATCACCGACAGGGTGGTAGACCCATCTTCGATTCTAAAATGTTCATTACTCTGTTGTACGTTCTCAATTTTCTCCATGAGTAGATCAGCATCCATGTCTTTGGCATCAGTAAATTCTACCCACACTTCACATTTTACAGACGGATGATGTATATTGACTCGTATCTTCACACTACAGTGTGTTCTTGATAGAAGTCAACACATAATCTAATAATCTAATACCTCTGATAGCAAGTGCATGGCATCGTTAGAAAAATGTTAAAACTTGACTTTGTATACATTTGAGGCTGTTTTAAATTTGCGTGATTTACGGTTACTCAGGGTGTCTACTTCATAATAATCACTATAATCAGTGAGTTGTCTGTTTGCATTAAATCAATCACCCAGTTTTTCTCTCTTGTAGGCCTGTTTTTGACTTCTCACCTGCACTTGTCTTTCATTTAACACTAAATCAAAGTTGGGTAAATTAGCCATTCTGTGTGTATGCTTCCGTTGTCAAATCTATTTTTCGTTTTTATGTCTGCAAGTAAATAAAACAAAGAATTATTTTATTTCGTTTTATTTTCATATAAAATTAGAAACACTAAAAAACGAGTGACAGTATTTGTGCAAAACAGGTAGCCAAATGTCTAAAACAGGTGGTCAGATGTCTAAAACAGGTGGTCAGATGTCTAAAACAGGTGGTCAGATTACAGTGGCCAGATGTTTAAAACAGGTGGTCCGATGACAGTAGCCAGATGTCAAAAACAGGTAGCCAGATGTCTAAAACAGGTGGTCAGATGACAGTGGCCAGATGTCACAAAACAGGTAGCCAGATGTCTAAAACAGGTAGCCTGATGTCTAAAACAGGTGGTCAGATGACAGTGGCCAGATGTCACAAAACAGGTAGCCAGATGTCTAAAACAGGAGGTCAGATGACAGTGGCCAGATGTCAAAAACAGGTAGCCAGATGTCTAAAACAGGTGGTCAGATGACAGTAGCCAGATGTCAAAAACAGGTAGCCAGATGTCTAAAACAGGTGGTCAGATGACAGTGTCAAAAACAGGTAGCCAGATGTCTAAAACAGGTGGTCAGATGACAGTGGCCAGATGTCACAAAACAGGTAGCCAGATGTCTAAAACAGGTGGTCAGATGACAGTGGCCAGATGTCAAAAAACAGGTATGTCTAAAAACAGGTGGTCAGATGACAGTAGCCAGATGTCAAAAACAGGTAGCCAGATGTCTAAAACAGGTGGTCAGATGACAGTGGCCAGATGTCAAAAACAGGTAGCCGGATGTCTAGACGAAAGAATGAAACTCATCCTAATGCGTTACACGAACAGCAAAAACTCTATATAAACTAATACTGTCCGAGCCTCGGTATTAGTTCATTATGGATAACTCATTCGACATTGATATGCAACCTGAAGAGAGAAACATGAGAATCATTCTTACACGGAGGACACAGGCCAATGGATTCTGGTAGGACCCTGCGACAACTACTACACAATAACAGGGACCACCTAGACCTAACCCTCCAATTTCAGTACCTGTACAATATGTACTAGCTCAGGAATCATTAGCCGATCTTCGACAACACAAGGCAGAGATTAATTGACTGATGATAGAGAAGTAAGAGACGCCCGTCCTTAGAGACGTCTACTCGATAGATACTAGAGCCCCCCTTATTCAGCTTTTCGGAGCAATCAACGATCCTTTTAAGGGCCACCTATTTTTTTAGAAAAGAAACCTTAACTAAAAGTTTGCAGTTTTATGTATGTTGTGTTGAGCGGTAAGTCTAAAATAATGTAGTGACTAAACATTACTTAGTGTGCGAACTTCATTTAGATCATAAGACCGAAACAATTTAGAGTCGAAATCCACTTGTGCATGTCAGCTGATGACACAGGTGTGACGTCACCAAGTCAACTGACTGTACATGTTCAGCAGGACGCCATTTTGTAATGCCAGTCACGTTAAGATTTTGATCTTGTAAAGAATAAAACACGTACTCTTGATGCATTTTCATTACATCAGTACCAAGAATAGTGTGCTAAATGAAAGGTCATTCGATATTGAACGACTCGGATGTGTTTACTAAGGTAATATAGACTGTCACACGCGTTAGCTTGCTACTGTCTCAGTGTATCTTTGCTCAACATTTAACTTATTTTGATCATTTGTGTTTTTGTTATGACTTAAGTATTCACTTGAATAGGTTGACAAAAGTCTAAAATAGTAAGTCACGTGACTAGAGAGAGGTTCAGTTAGGCCTCTGAAAATTCATTTGAGATCTAGAGCTCGAGGTATCAGCATAATTAGAAAACCACAACTACCAGCAGCATGGATGAGTGTTTTATTTTTTATTAGATAGGTTTAAATTATTTTTCTGGCAACACATTAAAGTGTTAAATATCTAAGAAGAAAAAAGTAAGTCATAAGATTTTCAAAAATTTGAGAATAGGTTCAGTTATGCCCCTGAGACCTCATTTGCGATCCGGAGCTCGAGGTATCAACTTTGTCAGAAAACCAGTGTCAGCATGGGTGAGAGTTTGAATAGTTTTTAGATAGGTCTAATTTTACCTTATGAAACATGTACAAGCAGTATTTTTAAATATATCGCAACGTTATTGAGTGTTTTATTGCTTACAACTTTACCATGCCATCAGGTGAATACCCAAATGACGAACGTTGATGTAGATTCGTTCTCGACCTCAAAACTGTTAGCATAACACCTCTCGCAAACTCATGTAAACTCTCGCCAATCCTTGCTGACTCTCGCGACACCTTATACTGAATTCACTTTGAACCCCAAATATGGAAAAACCCAAAGTTACGGTTATAAAAATAGATTCACTCAAAGTCCAAAACTGGAAAATTCCAACTTCCGGTAAGACGCACTTCCAGTTATAACGTCACAGTCGGGACCATGGCGCAGCATTTTAATTGACCAAATAGAAGCCAGAATTCTGATGGCGTCATCAACAGCGCCAATGGTGGCGCCCCCTAGAGGGAAAATTCAAATGGCGCGCCAGGGAGCTGAATATTACTACTGTTATTGTTGTAAGTTTGCACCAAAATGCATGTTTTATTGTAAATTATGAGTTTTTATCAAATTATAAAAAAAAAATTACGAATGTTTTCATTCAAAATTAACACAAAATAAATCACTGAACATTAAAATGAATAGCAGAATTTCATTCTTAATTTTCGTAATTCCGCTTAAAATTGTTATATATATTGCTGTGTAGTGTAAAATAAAAAAAATAGATATCTAAATGCGTTAACAAAAAAATTGGGTCTTCATCACATTCGCAGCAAACTTTATTCTGTTCCTTTTACAATTCTTAATAAACTTATACAGGAAGCAAGAATGAAACTCTACACGGATTCTTTAACCCCAGAATACATACTGAATTCCGTTATAATGGACATCGCTTATCACAGACTGTTTAAGCCTGCACGCGTTACATACGATGACTGTTCTGAACAGAAACGTCTTTTCCTTAAACTTAAATTTACAAATAAAGGCATAAACGCTTTAAACATTGGCAATGTTCTAAATCACAAAAAAGTTCAGATCTGTGTTCCACCGTATGTTAAATTGAAGACCATTTCATAAAGCTATACACCTAGCATTGCATCCAAGCTATTCAATTATAAACATGTTTTGCAGTGCCTGGACATCAACCATCTTCTACACAACACTGTCATATGTTCATGTGCTTCATCTCCTTTCAAATGCAATCCTATCGGGCATGTCATCACCGGCGACGTTTCTATTGTTGAAAATGAAAGCCTCAAAAATCTTATTTTAAGGGGCCCTAAATACCGGGAAGCCCGTTCCTTTAATTGGCGTCAGAATTTCAGTTTAGTTATGGATTTTGTCGAAGATTATGCCAGACGATGGGCCAAACATGAAGAAGTAGAACCAGACACTTTGTCTGAATGGCTGAAAGCCATACGATGGTTGATAAAATCTCGTATTCAAAAACTTAAAGGGACTATTAAAACACGTCATCCCTCTGTATTTAATGATCCAAAAGTAGTAACTGAACTGGATAGGTTACATGACCAATATGTACTGGTACCAGCAGACAAAGCCTCAAATAATATAGTTTTTATTTGTAAGGCACATTATTTTAATTGTTTATTACAAGAACTTGGGTTTAATACGAATTCTGGAAATCCTACATACACACGTAGCTCACTTTCAAAGGACAAGATCCTTCAAAATCACGTGTCCGTATTACGCTCATTTGATATACCTACAACGGATACCGATTTCGAGCTACCACATTTATACTGGATACCCAAACTTCATAAAACCCCATATAAGCAAAGATACATAGCAAGATCCAGCAAATGTTCAAATTGGAAAAGCAATTTTGCGCGAAATGGAGAATAGAAAAAAGGGTCGGAAAAGAAAGATTGTTGACCTTTCGTGACCTTCCGTGATCTATTTTCGTCTCAGAATATAAAAATTTCAGATACCAAAGTATAAATCAATAGGATGTCCAGGACATAGATACAAATCCGGTAAAAATGGACAAACACGGACCTCTGGAAACCAAGAGGTGGGATCAGGTGTCATGGAGGAGTAAGCATCCCCTGTCGACCGGTCACACAAACCGTGAGTCCACAGTCAAGTCCAATGAAATAAGTGAGGAGTGAATCCTCGTCACAATTGGTACAGACAACGGCCGCTAACGAAAAGGCAACTCAACATTTCACTTAGTGAAACAGAGAAGTCGCAAACAAGCCTATTACACCGACCATAAAATTTGCGGAACGTTGACATTAAACGCGGTTTTCGAAATCCCTGTGTCAATAATTTGTCTGTGAATAGTTTACCTCTGTATACGAAATCTTCATATGTTGTACACGCCCTGGCATATCGAATCATTTGTGAAATATAAACTCCATATGCGGGTGACTGAGGGATATTACTACTTCAATGTGGAAAATTTACGATGGGAAAGCCGAAATCGTCTAATCTCAATGAAAAGTATTTACGATACTGTTTCGAATTATTTTAGAGGGACAACGACCGAAGATTAAATTATGAAAGACTAAGATTCGTTAAGACCTAAATTCGATCAAGTGATGAATGAACTTATACAACGTTATTCGGATGAATTTGAAGATTGTGCACAGTTTAGACATTTTTACAGATAGAAGAGAAATGTGGACACATTAAGGGATAATAATAAGATGTTCGAACGGTTGTGGAAATTTATCGAAAACGAGTTCAAAAGAGTTGGTTCTATAAAATTGCAGATCGCAGTCACGCTACAATCTGAGAAAAATGAAGAAATGGCGGATATGATATTCTTTAGTAAGCAACGAGTGGTACTATCTCCCGAAGCCATTGAAGAGGTTCTTCAAGAAATAGAAACTAGCATGATGAATTGCATCGAAAAAGTCAATCTTTCAGGATCTGGATGGCGATTTCACCGTTGCAAAATGTTATATTTAAATTTCGCTACTTATTAACCTTTCGGTTGTAGCTCGTATATCAGATTGCCTGAAAAGCTTCAAAATACTAAGTGAATCATCAACATTTAAAGCAAAGACGACAAATGTGTCGTGTATTCTATACTTTGTTCATTATATCGCAGGGAACTTCAGCCTCATTGTAAACGAGTTAGTAAATATAAAAAATTACAAAGATAGACTTAATTTAAAGGACGTTCCATTCCCCACACCAGTCTCCGAAATTTCTAAAACAATCTTTCGATCAACGTTTATGGTTGGGAGAAGGATAGGCTTATATACCACGTTTCACAACAACCGGATGGTGATGATACGAAAGAAGTCGTTTTAATGTTGAAAATGGACGGCGCCCAGAAATGTCATTATTGTTGCAACAATGAATTGTCGAAATTAGTTCGCGAAGGAAGCACGAAAAAAATTCCTTTGTAGACGATATCTTCATGCCTATTCAAGCGAGGATTGTTTATCGAGACAAAAATGTGATTGTCTAGGTGTGAATGACGCTCTTGTCATTTCTAAGATGCGGATTTCGAATGCATCATCAAGCCCTTCGACAAACAGGCGGGTGAAAGAACTCACCGAAATTTGATCCACGAAGGTTGTGGTTTTGGTTTTCAAGTTGAATGAGAAAATTATAAGGAAAATCCTATTATTTTTCGCGGAAAGGGAGCAATACTCACAATTTTGGAGGCTTTACAAAAAGAGGAGGCAAGGATTATTCGGGTACAAGGTTTTCATGACATGGGGAAGTGAAGATAGGGAGAGATTTGAGGCTGTGACGGAATGTTGGATTTGTGAAGAAAATTTTGAGGAAGGTGAAAAAGTACGTGATTATTGTCATATCACAGGAAAGTATCATGGAGCTGCTAAAAACAAGTTTAAATTTAATTTAAATCTAATCATTAAAAAGAACGTAACCCCAATCCCAATCATTTTTCATAACTTGAAGGGGTATGATGGGCATTTACTCATTCGAGAGATTGCCAAGGTATCAGATAATATAAGCTGCATTCCGGTGAATGGTGAAAAATTTATGTCGTTTACTCTCGGCCAATTACGATTTTTGGATAGTTACCAATTTATGCCAAGGTTGTTGTCGGATTTAGTAGCTAATAATGACAAGCTTCCAAGTCTAGAGAAAGAATTCGAAGAAAAATCAGAATTGATAAGACAAAAGGTATTTATCCGTATGAATATATGAATACATTTGAAAGATTTGAAGAAACCAGGATTCCACCGCCAGAAAAGTTTTATAGTAGCCTTTCACAAGAACATATCAGCAAAGAAGACTACGAACATAATGATTATCCTTTAGCTCCTGAACGCATCAATGTCGACCTCGAAGAACTTTCTGAATATCCAAAATTAATGATGAAGAAAAGTGGTCTTATAAACACCGGTCCAGAGAAACTACCAAATTTAGGGGATAAGGAGAAATACGTCGTTCACTATAAAACATTGGAATTATATTTATCATTAGGACTGAAATTAGAAAAAGTTCATCGAGTATTAAGTTTTGACGAAAAGCCATGGATGGAACCCTATATTAAATTAAACACCGAACTTAGACAGAAATGTAAAAACGATTTTGAAAAAGATTATTTTAAGTTGATGAATAACTCCGTTTTTGGTAAGACGATGGAGAATGTTCGAAAACGTCTCAACATCAAATTTCTCAAGAGTAGTGATAATCTGGAAGAAGTTTGTATGTTGAACGAAAAATTAGAAATATCAATGCTAATCCCGCTTTCAAACGAGTGGATATCATCAATGAGGTTCTAGCATTGGCTCATTTAAGGAAACTATATGTTATTTTGGATAAACCCGTCTACGTTGGGATGTCAATTCTCGATTTGTCTAAGTATCATATGTACAACTGGTATTATAATTTCTTGAAGAAAAATATGGCGATCAATGTAAATTATTGTACAGGGATACAGAGTTTGGTGGTGGAGGTAGAAACGGATGACGCATATCAAGACATGGTGGAACATGCGGAGGAATTTGATTTTTCCAATTTTCCAGACGATCATACATGTTTAAAACACATCCCGTAGGAGGAGTTTCGTGCGCTTAAAGATCAAAATAAGAAAGTCAGAGGCATTTTTAAGTTTGAGTGTGGAGGTGATGTGATTATTATGTTTATTGGTTTAAAACCGATAAAGTACGCCTTATTATTAGACGATTTGAGCGTAGTCAAGAGAGCAAAAGGGGTCAAACAATGTGTTGTTAAGAAAGAGATGGATTTTATGGATTATGAAAATGTACTTTTTCGAGGAAATATTTTAGAAAAGAGGGTGCATTTATTACGATCGATGAAACAGGTTGTTTACGGTTTAGTTATTAAGAATGTCGCTTTGTCGCAATGACACGGAAATCTATATCAGAGAGGACAAAATTTCAACATATGGATTGAGACATCGGATTTTGAAAAAAAAAATCTTCTTAATATTATGCGTCTTACGCGTATGATATTATTGAACGACTAACAATTCTTCTCTCACAAATTTCCTTTGTGGTGCTGGAGAATGTAAATAATACACGTCTATACCTCGCATTTTAAAGCGACAAGCCATTTCGTATTTGTCAACACTCCAAATGGGATCGGTCGGTCTCTTTTTTCCACCTTCTAATTCACCGGGTTGATATAAATATCTAACTTTAATCATGGGACAAATGGGTTTTTGTTCTTTTTCAATAGATTTAATTTTTTAAAGTTTTTTAGCCTCGGAATTAATCGATTCTACCACTTTTGACAACCGTTTTACCCATTCTCTGTTTCGATGATCAGATTTTTATCTCCTTATCGTATTGATATGTAAAAAGTTTTAATAAATCGTTCGACAATGGCTTGATTACGATGAATGTCAACTCTACCTCTTCTCATAGTCGTTTTATGTTTAGATATTTATTTAATGACATCGCCCATAATTTCACGACCTGGATCGACTTGTAAAAGTTTAGGAAATGTCAAAAGACGAGTGTTATTTTCTTTCAAAAGCAGCTGCCACTTCTTTACTATCTTTACTAGTTAAAGGATCAGCTTCTTTGTATCGAGTTCCAACATCTACTACGGTTATTGCGTATCTATAACTTTTTCGACCTAGTTTACCATGAGGTAAAAATAATGAATCCGCTTGATGTGTTTCAATCTTTTGAACTAATTCGAACTTTAGTCTTACTTTTTTTAGGAGGGGGTAAAAAAATTCGCCAAATGTCTTGTTTTTTTAGAAAATCAAGGGCTTGTTGTTCTGTTGCACCCGATGTCACGGTTACTATCAACTTTGGGAAAAAACACTTTTATATTATTTTCACCCGCTGGTATCCATTCTCTTTGAAGATAACCTTTATTCCAACGAATGGTGGGGCATAAAATGTCGATATGTTCGAAAACTCCTCTATATTCATTTTCTAAAACGAATTCCATTTTACCACATCCTGTATCACCGCATATAATTGCGAAATGAGGTTCTTTGATAAACATTTTTATTAAGTTTTTTACGAGATCTTGAAGATTTATCTGCGCATCTTTCACTACGCAGATGTACACATCTGGAGGATCGGTATCGGTTTCATTTTCTCTTTCAATTCTGACAGAAATACCCCCGATATATTTGGTAATTTTTGACCCGTTCCGTGAAGGGCGTTATCATCAGTACTTCGTAGGTCTAACCATAATCCATAATGATAATGTATGTATTTTCCAACAGTCATATCGCTCATTGCTGTTTCGGTCACTACTTGTCCAACTCGTGGATCTCTACTTCTACCTTGGGCAAACCATTTTTTTAAATTTCGTCATACTGTTAATACGATCTCATACCTGAACTGTATAACTGATTGGGTTATCCCTAAATTGTAGATTCAGCCTTTTTGATCCACGGGTTGTACAAATGTTCACAATTTATTAAACGAACATCTACCCTTGAGAGAGAGAATTGCGAATTTGTTCAGGGAACAAGGTATCACTATTTTTAGTATATTAACAGCAATCGGTATGACGGTTTTTTTAAATTTAAAAATTATATTTTTCTTTTGATCCATAATCACTTTCGCATAGACTGATGGGGAAACATTCGATTTACTATACTTTAAAATATTAAGATTTTCTAAATTGACTGCTCCCTTTTTATTCCTACTTTCTCCAATTCAGGAGCAAGTTTACCCATTTCTGTTCGAATAAAATGAGATTTCCCTCTTCTTCACTTTTAATTTTCTCAATCATCTCCATACAAAGTGTTTCCCTCTTAAAATTTCATCTTTTACTCTTGTGCTCGGGCATGTCATTCAAAACGGGAAAGCCCGTTCCTTTAATATAAGGTTATATGGGCCAAACATGAAGACATACTTTGTCTGAATGGCTGAAAGCCATACGATGGTTGATAAAATCTTATAATTGTCTATTTGATGTATCTTCGGATCATGATTTGAAAACACTCCGAGTGGAGTGTTTCCCATCATATAAAATTTCATCATATTAAAGGTGTGGGGTTTACTCATTGTTTTAACTGGGTCCATAGATAATTTACTTTCATCAACATTCTTGATTGTTACATATGACATCCTACTTTTATAGTTTGATGAGATTTTTTCTACTTCATTTCATTTTTTCACATATTTTTTTAAAAAAGAATTTTAATCAGCATTCTATTTATATGATATTTTTCTAAATTCATTACGTAATTCTTTTAGTCATATAGCAAAACCCCTATCCAATGAAAGTACACCAATCATATGCAAACTATTATAAAATTTTACTATTCAATAGTCCGTACAAATTTCTACATCATCTTGAGCGTATTCTAATAACCGCCAAATTCTTTCAATGTAAACATTAAAACGATAGCGACTATTCCTATTAAAAACATCCAAATACCAATCGATAGTACTAGACTTTGTATACTTAGAAACAATTGGAGATATTATATCTAAAAATTCGTCAACATGAACAATATCCAAAGAGAGCCCCAACAACTCTTTCTTTAAAAAAACTCTTTATCTCTAAATTTTAGATAAAACACACGATAGTATATCACAATATACATCTTTAGAACTGTTATGGTATAAATATTCATCATGCTCTTGTTCAGGAATAGTAACCTGTTTTCTAAATTTCTCCATAAAACTCCTATATAGATCATCATTACCTTCGTAGATCTGTCTCATTTCACTTTTACCTAGATAGCCTCAACCTTACTCTAATCTGAACAGTTCCACTCAATCTATTTTTACATCCCAAGGAAGCAGCTCATATTCACCTTCTCCATCTCTAAATTCTTCCCAACACTTTCGAGGTACGAGGAGGGGGCCTTTTAGGTTGTACATGCACCACGCGTCTTTGTTATTAAGCCAATCAAAATACTGTGCCAGGCCACTAATGAAAATCTGATTAATTAATCTCGTCTATAATGGGATGATAATTGTCAATTCATTGTTTGATTATACACCGATCACATTTGCTAGCAAATGCAAATAAATGGTGATGATGTGGTAAAAACTTTTGAACACGTACTGTAGATATGACGTATTAATGAGGACTTTTCATGAGCTATTTATAATGCTGTCTCAACTAAAAAATAGACGATATTATGTTTAGATGGTTTTGTGTTTAGGTGGTCGAAGGCAGTGGAAATGTTTTATGTATCCACTATCTACGTAAACAGTTCGAAAGTTTTTAAAAACAAATCACTGACACTGGAGAAACTGTACAGAAAATAAACATCGAATTCGTCGAACTTCGAAGCGAGTTTGCTGTCCAGGTCTAACTTTCTCATGAACTTTGAGGCATATTTCGCATAAAGGGACCACTTTAACTGTGCATGTTGAAGGTCATATTAATTAAAGGAATTATATTTAGGATCTTAGTGATTTTTTATGTCAAGTTGTGGCGAAGGATTTTAGATATTGCCCCTAGATCTTAATAGCGGATCGGGATCTGCCCCGTATATTATTTCGCCCTAACTGTGAGCTCTCAATGGAAAAAGGAAAGCCAACGTCAGATTCTGTCATAACCTACCAACTCACCATGCCTCAGTATTATTGTAAGTATATGAATGATACTTAAAATTAATCTACACAATAAATTACACTTTTTCAGAAACTTCAAATGCATAGTCGCAGTCAAGTGATGTATTTCAATCAAAACCTGGTGTGTTTACATTTTACAAGCGGTACAGTTGATTTGTTAAGAACATTAGGTAGCCTAAATCTAGGGCCTGACGAAATTTAACTGGAAAATGCAATAAATGGAATATTTGACAATTTTTTTTTTGAATAACATTTTTATTAGATCTCGTGAGGCAGGAGAATACATATTTAACACTCCTGCCTCACTCGATGTAATAAACATGTTATTCAAAAACAATTCTCAAATACCCTTTATATATTTACATACCCTTCATTGCAAGTAGATAGACCGATATCTTTAATATTCAGTATTTGCAGTCGCATGTCCCGAATATTAACCGCGCTTTACTTTTCAGCGTAAGGATATGTGAACGAATCAATAATGAATAGAATATCACATTTATATATTTAATCTTAAAAGTTATACATTAGGCCTACTACAAGACAAATTAAATCACAGAAAAAATCGCAAAAACGGGACTACATCAGTAACACATTGCATATACGCTTGGAGTCGTCGTTGAAGAAGTTTTATGGTCGATACGGGGATGTTGTTAAACATTACGAAGCTCCTATTAAATAGTATTCTGGATCACGGCCACAGACACTGACTCCGTTTCACCAATCATGCTTTTCACCGAACTTGACCTCATCATCAAACTTGGCCTTTTACTGAATTTGACCTTTTCATCGAACTAGAAAGGTTTCCATGGAACTGACTCCTTCCGGACACCTGGTCTTATCCCGTTTGGGATTCGTAATTGTTCTTCATGTTGAGACCATTTGCACATCTAAATCGTCGTGGTATAATGGACTCGTGTTTTGATTATTCATTGGTACCTCTACATTGTACAGCCTACAGGCCCATATTGCGATATATCTAGAATGACCAGAACTACAGACCACAGTCTGGTACAAAAACGAAAGTTCGCTTTGCAGTTACAACAGCAAAAACAGAGTTAGGCCTAGTGCAACTTTGTCAAACACCTCTAATAAACGGGTCGATTTTTCCCCTTCGCCGGATACTCCTATCAGAAGCAATTCGTCACTGGCATCGTGTGAAATCAGGCCATGTGAAATACCTACATAAGTTACGTACTAATCACCCACAATGGTTTCCTGCTGATTGGCAAAAAAAATGTCAAATAAAATGGCTGCTTTCAGTTTTCATGATTGACTATTAGCTGTCTCCTTTCTCGTTAGTCACACTGCAACTTTCTATGGTGTATCCCATTAATAATATATCAGAATTCAAACGCAAATTCGTTGTGTTAATACATTAAACAGCATACCCATGGGCGCTACCGACTAAACTTTTATTAGACTAGGTCATTGCTCGTTCCGTTACAACATCGTTTTTCAACTTAACAAACACGATCAACAATAGACAAAACACACTGTATCCATCCTCACAGTCTCATCCGGACCAACAAAACTCTATCATACATGCGCTTGTAAAGTTAAATATATAAAGGAGACAAGAAAAATAATGCATATGACATTACTAAAATAATGAATGATGTAAAGATAGTCTTGAAAATTGTAGATTCTCTGTATTGGCTGAGTGAAATCACAAGTAGTCTATTGTCTCAAAATGGAATTTACTTCAATTACTATTTACTATCCTAAAGACTTAGTATCATATTTATATTTTCAACTACTTGGTTCTTTTCGCTATTAGTTATTCATTTCTGTCCTCGATTACAAACGTAAATCACAATAACCAGTTGACTATTTAATAATAAAAGTAATATGAGGCAATATTTTACACGCAGATTAAATGCGGTATACGAATATGAAATACAGTACTGTTTCATACTTAAAACTGTAAAATTGAAAACGTACCAATCCATAATGTATTGAGAACATTTATTAATGATACATGTAAGTTCTCCGATATTTTATCGTATTGAAATATAAAAATTTCAAATACCAGAGTATGAATCAATAGAATGTCCAGGACATAGATACAAATCCGGTAAAAATGGACAAACATTGACCTCTGGAAACCAAGAAGTGGGATCAGGTGCAATGGAGGAGTAAGCATCCCCTGTCGACCGGTCACACCCGACTTGAGTCCACAGTCAAGTCGAATGAAACAAGTGAGGAGTGTATCCTTGTCACAATTGGTAGAGACGCCTCAACAACCGCCAACGAAAAGGCAACTAAACATTTCACTTAGTGAAACAGAGTAGTCGCAAACAAGACTATTATACCGACCATAAAATATGCGGAACTTTGACATTAAACGCGGTTTTCGATATCCCTGTGTCAATAATTAGTCAGTGAGTAGTTTACTTCTGTATATGAAATCTTCATATGTTGTACACGCCCTGGCATATCGAATCATTTGTGAAATATAAAATCCATATTCGGGTGACTGAGGGATATTACTACTTAAATGTGGAAAATTTACGATTGGAAAGCCGAAATTGTCGCGTTTATCGTATAGCTTAGTTGCTAATTTCCCGTCTGTGTTTATATTAAGTAAAATGTCTAAGTATGAAACGTGTGTGCTTGATTCTGTTGTATCTTTATTTTCTAGTTCGCTGGGATATATCGCATTGACATATGTATGAAAATTGTCATTATTAATTGACAAAACGTCGTCGATATATCTAAATGTCAAATTAAAGGACACCGCTAACTTTTTATTCTTTTGATTCAGCAGTTTCTGAATGAAGTCTGCTTCGTATGAATAAAGGAACAGGTCGGCCAATAAAGGAACACAATTGGTTCCCATAGGAATGCCGACAGTTTGTTGAAAGACCACGTCTCCGAACATTACAAATATATTGTCTATTAGGAATTCCAGCATGTTTTTTATATCAACTTCAGTATATTTGTGTTTAGAATCAGAGTGGTGTTTGACGAAATAAATTTCCTGATAGCCAATCACTAGATTTTTAAATTTTCGGGTACCACCTTTAGTGAAAAAGCAGTTGTCTATGATGCTGAAAAGTCTTTCTTTTAATTTTTTATGTGTGTAAAGAGTAGAGAAGTCATAAGTTTTGATACTGTGAATTCGAGAAAAATTGTGTGCCTTCAAATTTTCTAAAAGCTGTTTAGAATTTTTAAGTATCCACATCTGATTTACACCGCTTCTGGAATAAGCAACTGTACAGCATTGTTGGAGTTTCTCCTTAATGGCTGTCAATATTCTTGGTAAGGAGTAAAGATAAATGTTTGGTAGAACATTTGCTGGATCCTGCTATGTATCTTTGCTTATATGGGTTTTTATGAAGTTTAGATATTCAGTATAAATGTGGTAGCTCGAAATCGGTATCCGTTGTAGGTATATCAAATGAGCGTAATACGGACACGTGATTTTGAATGATCTCGTCCTTTGAAAGTGAACTACGTGTGTATGTAGGATTTCCAGAATTCGTATTAAACCCAAGTTCTTGTAATAAACAAATATAGTAATGTGCCTTACAAATAAAAACTATATTATTTGAGGCTTTGTCTACTGGTACCAGTACATATTGGTCATGTAACCTATCCAGTTCAGTCACTACTTCTGGATCATTAAATACAGAGGGGTAACGTGTTTTAATAGTCCCTTTAAGTTTTCGAATACGAGATTTTATCAACCATCGTATGGCTTTCAGCCATTCAGACAAAGTGTCTGGTTCTACGTCTTCATCTTTGGCCCATCGTCTGGCATAATCTTCGACAGAATCCATAACTAAACTGAAATTCTGACGCCAATTAAAGGAACGGGCTTCCCGGTATTAAGGCCCCTTGAAATAAGATTTTTGAGGCTTTCATTTTCAACAATAGAAACGTCGCCGGTTATGACATGCCCGATAGTATTGTATTTGAAAGGAGATAAGCACATGAACATGTAACAGTGTTGTGTGAATAAACTAAAAAATTAAAAATAAAACAAAATGCCGTTGAAGACCGGCTAGTTATTGCCTCTATTATTTGATTTTGAGAGAGAGAGAGAGAGAGAGAGAGAGAGAGAGAGAGAGAGAGAGAGAGAGAGAGAGAGAGAGAGAGAGAGAGAGAGAGAGAGAGAGAGAGAGAGAGAGAGAGAGAGAGATGTAAACTATCTTGCTTTAAGTGATATTTCATTTAAATAGCGCCGGTGTTGTTGTGTTTAACAAAACAACATCTTTATTTTAATTGGTTAGTATGAGACGGTTATAACATCGCATATTGGTTAGTATATGTTTAGTATGCGACGTTTACGACAACACCTTTGAATTAATATATGGATAATATGGGACGGTTATGACAACACATTAAGGTTAGTATGAGACGATTATTACAACACATTAAAGTTACTTTAAGACTGTTATGACAACAGATTTAGGTTTGTAAGACATTTGAATTAGTATATCGTTAGCATGGCGCGGATATGATAACACATTTAGATTAGGATATGGTTAGTGCAAGCCGATTTGACAACACATTTAGGTTAGTATGAGATGGTTATGATATCAAATTTAGGTCCATAGTAGACAGTTATGAGAATACATTCATGTTAGTATATGGTTAGTGTGAGACAATTGTGACAAGACATTTAGGTTTTCTGAGATGGTTATGACATTAAATTTAGGTTCATAGGTGACAACACATTTACCTTAATTTTTTTATCATACGCCATGATTGCGTAAGTTTATGTCAAAATTTACTGACATAGTTTACCCAATTGCCCATTTCTTATTATTATCTAATTTCTACAATATAATTTAAAGCAAATAAATATTCATTTAAATAGTAAAAAATTGAAACTAGAATGTCAGTTTTATCAAAAATTGCAATACATTCCGCCCTTCCATGTTTTTTTTCTGTATTCTCGCATGCTGTCTTGTTAAAACATATTTATCATAAAAACCATGCATAAAAGTGTTTTATAGATCAAATATTAGTATAATTTGCAATGTTCACTCATGAGTACAATTTGACCGGTATTTCACGTAAGATACAGCAAGTTTAGTTATATATTACCCCCTTCATCTGAAGTGAAAACTCCTCAAGTATGTATTAAACCTTTCTGTTCTTTCATCATTTTTGCGTTGTCCTTAGTTGTATGTTTATGCAATGTTCACCAGTTTTGTATATTGTCTCATATAATATTTTGCTTATTGTGCTTTTTTATACTTTGAAGCATTTAGAGATTAAAACAAGTCGTATTTCAAGATTCATTTTGTTAACACAAAACAAGTATTTGTCGAAGGAAACATATCCTGTGGGTTTATATTTCTTTATCCTAACGTCATGCAGATGCTAAATCAAAACTATATTTTGTACCTCGATGCGGTAGCGGATATAACTTTATCTATCTCTAAAGGATTCACAAGTCGCTGGGACTTTCATTCAAAATCTTATACTAACACAGTTAAAATTAAATCCGTTGTATAATATTGGCGCCTTTCTGATACAAATATCTCATTTCACTTTAAACAATTTACATTATAAAAGATTATTGTGAATTGCGTGATTCCATGGAGAAATTAAAAACTGATCCATTGAGGCTATATCTAATTAGAGGATCTAGCATACTGCGACGTATTCATCTATTATACCCAAAAATCAAATACCAAATAGATTGAGTAACGATATTTGATAAACATATTTATGTAACTCTATCATCAGTTGATCCTGTTTGCTAGATGGTTGTTTTGTTTCCGAATAGTCGATTCACATGAACATACATTTGCAATTGTAAAATTGGAGTTGAAAGTAGTGTTGAAAGATAGTTTTTGTTTACGTTTAAATGGTGGTTTTACGACTCATTCAATAATCTATCTGTTATATTGCAGTGGGAGAGATCACATGCGTTCAGCATATAAACAAGCAAACGTTCTCACAGCTTTGGCTCAAGCCTGACTCGAAATCAGCCAAAATTGTAGCCAAAATACTCAAAATCAAATCAATTATACACCTGAATCATCTTTCTAACAAACGAAAGCGTTATAAATACTTTAAGAAAAGCTGATTTTGAATATAGCACTCGTATTGTATATTAGATGTTTGCTCACAGATTTTTCTTTATCACATGATTGTTTGATAACATAATTGACCTTTCAGAAATTGCCCGACCCGGCACCGTTTGACAGTTTTTCCATTTGAGGCCCCAATCAATGACCTGGTAAACATTTGTGTAATTATGACGTAACAATAAGAAGGACGACAAATTGTGCGCATAGCCTCTCGTATTAAACATTTGGCGATATGCCAATTGATATGGGTCGAAATTTAAAGACCAAGGAATATGTGTCCCACAAGTCACTGACATTTTCCTTTGAAAATATAATTACCTAAGCTCTTATCATGTTGGTATACCTCATACCTAATAAACCAACTGAAATTGATAAATAATATCAAAGACATCTGGTAACCCGAGCGTAAATATCAGGACAAACGAATTGATTTGTAACTTGTTACACCTTGTAGACGTGACATACATTTATTACGCTAAGCTCTAGTTTTGTCAACATGTCATATCAGCAGTCTTTGTCGTTATAACTTGTAAACTAGAAATACATTTACTATGATTATTTCTGTTTTCGTCAAATTCCATATCACATGTGTTTGTCGGAAAACGACTAAGGTACGGTATGTGTTCATAAATTGACTTTTAACATAATATAATTGTGTTATTTTGACGTAATAATTAGAAATAGAAAATAAATGCCGATGCTATTCGCACTTTCTCCTAAAGTCATTACTTTGCTAGTGATACGGCTAAAACTTTTTGGTAACAATAAATAATTATCATATCAAGATTCGAATTCGTTGCGATTCTGACCCTGTATCTATGCTAAATGCATATTGGTGTTAATTCCACATTGATTTTTTAAAATGTACAAATGTAACTCCAAATAATTACATGTTTTTGCCTTTCTGTACCGCACATCGATTCCGACATTATATACACTCCTTTTCGCAGTATTTGATTACAAAGGTTGTATTCTATATGATGACGCAGGAAATCTTAAAGGTACCTTGAGTATATTATTTTTGATTAATTTTACTGCAACATCCGTCTCAATATGATCATGTTTATAACAATACATTTGATGATAATAACACAGATATTAAGCTTTTTTATCTTTAGATATAGAAAGTCGGTTTCTTTGAAATATATCGTTATGATTATCATTTATAAGCAAAAAGTACAAATCTTAGAAATTGCAGCCAGATATTCTATTTCCTGTATCTTACATAATTCTCTAATTATGTGCAGTAAAATCTGTTACATCATTTTTCAACGACCGTCCTTGTTGATAGTAATCGACTGGAGGGATATCAGAAGATAACAGGTGCTTAAGATAACAGGTGCTTAAGATAACAGGTGCTTCACATGTTGTGGCATGTAGAGTCAACATTATATTTCAGCTGACATATGAATTAATACTTGATTACTAGTTACACTTAGTGGAAATATGAATGAAATCATGATTACTAGTTACACGTAGCAGAGATTTGAATTAATACTTGATTACTAGTTACACGTAGCGGAAATTTGAATTAATACTTGATTACTAGTTACACGTAGCGGAAATTTGAATTAATACTTGATTACTAGTTACACGTAGTGGAAATATGAATGAAATCTTGATTACTAGTTACATATGACAAAAACGATTCAGCAGACGGGACACATAATTAGTTTAATTTATATGTAATTTTACTGAAGAATGCTAAACTCTATACCATAGAGCACGAATCATGTACAGCACTTTGATGTTTGTAAAAATAAGTACAAAATATATAAATTATGACTTTTTGTAATTTGTATTTTTTTCAGAGCTGAAGAGTGTTGTCATGTTGAATTCATTTTGCTAACACACATGTGGTAGTTACCTATCCTTCTAGGGGTGATGACAGAGAATTTTCCAGTTTTCAGTATAATGGCCTTGTTTGTAAGTGAAATGTACTATGTATCAGTAAATGAAATGTTGAGTTTCCTGTGGATGTGAACAGTCAACTTGGGATGCTTACTCCTCTCTAGCGCCTGATGCCACCCCTGTTCTGAGGGCTTTATCGGATTTGTATATTTCTTCTTAGCATCCTTAATATTGATAAATGTCCTCTAGTATCCGTGATTTTATATTGATATGCATTGGTACAATTGTCTACATGCTACATTCATCAAAAAGATATAACACCAAATTTGGCAACACGTTTACTTGTAAAGGAGGCGTTATCTCCCGGTATATGTTCATTGGTAGATAGAGAAATGTTTGTTTATTTTGTTTGTTTGTTTGATTATTGTTGTTTAACGTCCCACTCAAGAATATTTCACCAAATGCCGGTGAAGGGCTTCAAATTTGGCCTATGCTCGGCACTTACGGCCATTGAGCAGTGAGGGTTGTTTAACGTGCCGACACCTACTGTGACACGGGACCTCCAGTTTTTACTGTTTCATCCGAAAGACAGGAAATCAACCTGCCGCCTGCGGACTCGAACTCACGACTTCACGATCCAGAGTCGAGCGCGTTACCGACTGAGCCAGGTCGGCTCATAGAAATGTTTGTAATGTCTAGTTTTTCAAAACGTTTCATTTCAACAAAACAATAAAAAAATCATATCATTATAATGCCAGGGTGAAAATAATTTATTTCTATTGTATTGATATCTTTTTGTTCAGTGTGAGTATAAACGTATATGAACCACAACTTGATTTTTAACATAAATATAATCCCTTAAAATATGTCCGAGTTGTATTGCCACAATAAGTGTTTGTCTTTTAAGTCACATATATGACATATAAGCAAGGGAACACATAATTAGATTTGTTGTTGATAGATGCCTTAATGCAATGCTTCTTCACGCTCCAAATTGAGTAATTGTATTATATTTGGAGGAAAATAAATGAATTTTCAGATCTATGATATTCAAACGAAAGTAATGGTTGTATAAATTACATCATGTAGTGCTCGAAACGACCTTTTTCTGTATGAAACTTTTTGTGTACAAAGAAAGTGTGACAACAGACTTATCAAAATACAAACAACGGCAAGAGAATAGAAATCTCAGATACCAGATAGAGGTAAACTACTCACTGACAAATTATTGACACAGGGATATCGAAAATCGCGTTTAATGTCAACGTTCCGCAAATTTTATGGTCGGTATAATATTCTTGTTTGCGACTACTCTGTTTCACTAAGTAAAATGTTGAGTTGCCTTTTCGTTGGCGGTTGTTGAGACGTCTGTACCAATTGTGACGATGATACACTCCTCACGTGTTTCATTGGACTTGACTGTGGACTCACGGCGGGTGTGACCGGTCGACAGGGGATGCTTACTCCTCCATGGCACCTGATCCCACCTCTTGGTTTCCAGAGGTCCGTGTTAGTTCATTTTTACCGGATTTGTATCTATGTCCTGGACATCCTATTGATTTATACTTTGGTATCTGAGATTTTTATATACCAAAGTATTAATCTTCATGGTGTCTAGGATACATATACAATTCTAGAAATATCGGACAACCACGGACTTCTTGATATCTAGAGATAGGTTCAGGTTCCTCTGTTGATCAGTCACATTCACTGTGAGTCCACGGTCAAATCCAAATGAAATATTCGAGAAATAAATTATCGTCACAACCAATACAGACAACAACTGCTATGGAATCGCATTGACATATGTATGAACAATTGTCACGATTATTTGACAAAACGTCGTCGACATACCTACGGACGGGATAATACTCAGACTATGGTAATTATAAAACATAATGTTGCCTCCGTAGACGTGTGGTTAGAGCGAAAACAGCCATGGAGTTTCCCGCCTCCAGACAGCGGGGATTCGTGTCCCACCAGATCATAGTTCATTTCCTGAGAAATTTTTCCGTTAACTTGTTAATGGTCGGTGATCATTTCCCGGGTCTAATGTAGTCAGGTCCTCTCCTCCAGCCATAAACACTGGACGCAACCACATTGACTAAAAAATCGAGTTGGCATATGTTAATAATAATGATAATAATAATAATAATAATAATAATAATAATAATAATAATAATAATAATAATGAAAAACATAATAACATAATATGTAGTCTTTCAAAAATAATTTATTGTTAGCCGCCATCCAGATTTTTAACAGATCGCGAAATATTAATCCCGATAACTAATTCTGATGAGATGATAGATATTCTTTGCTAAAATTGAAGTAAAGAGTATTAGCTCAGCATATTTCAATTTAATCAGAGAAGATAAATGAGGTATAAATTTAAAAAAAATAATAATTGAATATTTTGTAAGAAAATCGAGAACACAGAAAAAATGGAAATAAGAGATATTCATACATATTAAAAATAAAATTGTTACTTTAGAGATTAATTTAAAAGTTAGGGTTAGGGTGGTTAGGGTTAGGGTTAGTCCTGTAGTCGTGTAATACCTGACTCTATTAAGTAGTCATTATGTATGTCACGAAACTTATTACTGAAGAGAAATTGATTCAGATTAATCTGAATATCATCTCATTTTCCTTGTCTCGATATTTCAGTCCAAGTATCGGCTAAGTAATGGTATTTTAAGTGTTATCAGATAAAGTATAAAAAGATCCCCAAATTGTGATTGAGGATTGAAATAAAAATGTTTTGATTAAACAGCAGTAATGTGTAGGTGGAATTTATCTGATCTCTTTGTTTATATGTACATGATTGGTTTGTATGATGTGAAATATCAGGGAACATATAATACCTGACAAGGCATTTAGAAACAAGCCGAGAGACATTTCTAAGTATAGATGTACCAAGGTAAAGTGGAACATCCGGGGTGAGTAAAAAACCAAAACGATGCCAAAAAAGGTTGTACAGGTAAAACATAATTGCCTTATACGATTCTATGCATTACTGATCTCTAATAATTTTGTGACGAAAAGTGGCATGTCACCCTTGTTTTGATTTGATTTAGACTCGTTGTGTTTGTAAATTTGTACAAATTTACCTTGGTAAACCATTACCTCCTGTTATTAAACATTTAAACAAAACGTTAGAATTAAGAGCTAGAAATATATTGACTTTAAAGTATATATATTTTTTTCATATTCTTGAAATGTTGTATTCCCAAACGTGCCATTAAATAAACATGTGTATACATACCGACCACCGCCCTAACATACTGTCGACCACCATTACATACTGACCACCGGCATTTGGCTAGCAATTTGTAGAACGTGTAGAATGTCGCATAAACCATCAGTGCAAAATAATAAACAAGTCCAAAGATAAACAAAAAACATTAAATGAAAGTCATAAAAATGATTGATGCAGCAAGGGATGGTATTCTAATAAATGTATACATGTCATGTATTAGTGTCACGTTATCTGTTCTACCGCCATCAATAAAACGGCATTATCAACACAATAACACGTCATAGTACAGATGTACTTGATTTTGGTGTGACATAATTTGGTTTGTCAATTATTATATCTTTTTCTACAAACTGACGGTTGATGCGTCACTGATAAGATTTGCTAGACATAACCGGTAACTGTTGGAAGAACGAACGGAATCTCATTTGTTGTTATAAGCGAAATGATTTTAAGAGACAAAACAGATAAAATGAATTTAATTGGTATGGATGGTAGTTTAAATTATAAAATTTGACGTCACTAAGGACATTTTTTGAAGTATAGAAGCAAACGACCAGTTATAAAACAATTACGATATCACGCCTGCAGTTGATAATCATGTACATGCATATTGTCTCTTTAATTCTCAATTAACAATGTATTTCAAACGATTGGTACCATTAACAATGTTGTGATTAATTAGATTGATCTGCCCATAAAGCGTGACAACTTTCGTTTTCCCCTGGAGACAATGCATTCTGAAAAATCGAATTTACGAGTGTATAACTATATAAAGCACTGACAGAAGCGTATTGCATAACAGAAAACAGACAGAGATATCAAGCTAATGAGAAACACAAATGAAAGGAAAACATATACACACACACACACCCATATAGCTAATGAGAAACACCAATATACCACTCTTGAATATGAAAGTAAATGAAAGTGCATAGTGTCATGCAGATTGTGATTTTACACACACACACACCCATATACACCTACACCCATATACACATACATACATCCATATACACCAATATACACATACACACACCCATATACACATACACACACCCATATACACATCCACACACCCATACCCACACCTATATACACACCCATATACACATACACATACACACCCATATACATATACACACACCCATATACACATACACACACACCCATATACACATACACACCCATATACATATACACACACCCATATACACATACACATATACACATACACACACACCCATACACACACATCCATATACACACACCCATATACACATTCACACACCCATATACACATACACACACACCCATATACATACATACACACGCACCCATATACACATGCATATATATATATATATATATATATATATATATATATATATATATATATATATATACACAGTTCACAGACCTATAAAGGTCTAGACAGTGACAGACGATCGACAGTGCTGCACAGATTTTTTTTCCATAAGCCATTGCATTTATACTCGATGCAGTCCAAAAAATGAAAAACAATTCTTATGTTTATATATATTACCATTTTCTGTTAATCTGTAGTCAGCTGGTTACGAAATTCATTCTATTTAATTGGCTTTGCGGTAGGAGTTTTTTTCATATGACGTAACAGCTACGAGAGACGAGAAGTAGTTCCCCTTTTCTGTCCGGAAATACTAAATGGAATTAAGGTTTATTTTCTTATTTTCATATTATTTTGATAGAAACTAGTGATATGGAAAATTTTGAATAAGAGTCATATTTGTTTTTAAGTTATTTTAGAATATTCGTCTGCTTCTTAACCGGAAGGTTAAATGTGTTAGAAGAGAATTCAAAATGCAAATGGCCGCGCTCATGAGTATGCTGTATAATGTATTTACAACGAATTTGTGTTTGAATTCTGATATATTATTATATATTCATATATGGGAACGATGATGACTGATTGGTACGTAACCTACGTAAGTAGACCTATTTCACACGACATGATTTCACACGATGCGGGTGACGAATTGTTTCTGATAGGAATGCAAACAAACCGACATGTTTATCAAAATATACTTGACAAAGTAGCACTTGGCCTTACTTTCTTTTTTTCTTTTGTAACTACGAATCGACCTTTCATTTCTGTGCCAGACTGTGGTCAGTGGTTCTGGTCAAAACATTCGCTGACTTCTTTAACCACATTAGAGAAACTATTGATAAATTCATGTCAGATTTTATATTGATATGTGTAAATTGGAACCTAGTACTAGATCCAGAACTAGATTATTATAATGGTATTAATAATTCTAGAAATAGAGAAACATTTTTAAAACTTATCAATGATTGTAACCTGATAGATCCTTGGAGAAGTTATAACCCAAATACAAAAACATACCTTTGGCATAGGAAAAATCATTGTAAATGACACGACCTGATTTTATCTTATATCTGACGAATTACTGTCTAGAGTTGAACATGTATATGTATTAAATGGATATAGAACAGGTCATTTAATAGTACATTTGGGATTTAAATTTTCAGTTTTTGAATTTGGGTGCAGGTTTCTGGAAATTTAATACTTCATTATTACGGGATCAAACATATGTAAATAAGGTGAAAGAAGTAATTTTCAATGTAAAAACAGAATATTCAGTAAACTCAGAAATACTTGTATATAAAACATTGAATGAAGATGTTCAGTTGTAAATAGATGATGATGCATTTTTGGAAGTACTTTTAATGAAAATAAGGGAAATGACAATACAATATTCAAGTAGACTTAAAACATGAGGGACAGGGTAACAAATTGTTTTATAGACCAAATAAATTTTGTTAAAAATTTCTTTGAGAAACCCAAAAATGAAGTAGTTGGAAATATATTAGAAGATTTAAACAAAGATTTTGAGAAATACAGAAAATATAAAATGGATGGTCTTATTCTAAGAACTAAGGCACAGCGGATAGAACAGGGGGAAAACCCTAGTCAATACTTTTGTGCACTTGAAAAAAGAAATTTTGTAAATAAAAATATTACAAGTCTGAGAAATAATGACAATGAAAAAAATATAAATCAAAATGATATACTAAATGAAATAAAGGATTTTTATAATAATTTATACAAATATCAAGATAATACACTAGAAGATTTTGATCTCTTTGCTTTATTCGGTGATTTTGTTGTACTTAAACTTACAAAAGATCAGAAACAAAAACTTGATTCACCTGTTACTGCATCAGATGTTCTTCAAAGCTTAAAAAAATTTAAAAATGATAAAAAAACCAAGGTACAAGGCTTTTAAGCTAATTTTTTCATATTAAGTACACAAGCTTCATACTTAGGTGTTTTTATTGTTAGATCTTATAATTGTAGTATTAGGAAAGGGGAACTATCCTAATCACAAAAATTTTAGGCTTTCCCATTTTTAAATTTTGCCAAAAGGAAACAAACCCCGTGACTTTCTTAAGAACTGGTGACAAATATCCCTCCTATATACAACATGCAAACTTTCTCTGGTACAACGGATAGAACATGGGAAAAACCCTAGTCAATACTTTTGACACAGGGATTCGAAAAAAGAAATTTTGTCAAAATAAAAAAATTTTTATGGTCTGAGAATAATATGACAATGAAAAAACTATCTGTTTCAAAATGATATACTGAAATGCCTTTTAAAGGATTTTTATAATAATTAATACCAATTGTCAAGATAACACACTCCTCAGATTTTGATCTCTTTGCTTTATTCGGTGATTTTGTTGTAATTAAACTTACAAAAGATCAGAAACAAAAACTTGATTTACCTGTTACTGCATCAGATGTTCTTCAAAGCATAATTTTTTTTAAAAATGATAAAAAACCCAGGTACAAGGCTTTTAAGCTAATTTTTTTTTATTCTTTTGGATGGACTTAGGTGTTTTTATTGTTAGATCTTATAATTGTAGTATTAGGGAGGGGAACTATCCTCATCACAAAAATTAGGTATATTTTTTATCTTGCCAAACGGAAACAAACCCCGTGACTTTCTTAAGATCCCTCCTATATACAACATGCAAACTTTCTCTGATATTATTGCGAATCGGCTGAAGTCAGTCCTGAATGATTTTTTACATGGAAATAAAAAGAGCTTTCTCTCTGGTAGATATATAGGAGAAAACACGCGACTAATGTATGATATTATATACCAAATAGAACTTTTGAAGCAGCAAGGTATGATAATTCTCCTTGTCTTTAAAAAGGCTTTTGAATCAATCTATTGGAAATTCATTCTAAAAGTATTAAAGTGTTTTGATTTTGGAGAATATTTCATTAAGGTAATTCTATCAGACATACAGTTATGAGTAATACAATATGGTATCTTCTCAGAAGTTTTTAAAAATTGGCCGCGGATGCAGGCAAGGTGACCCAGCATCACCATATATATTTCTTTTATGCGTTGAAATTATGGCTTACATGATTAGCAAGAATAAAGATATTATAGAAATTACTTTATTATGACAAAACTAGATGCATCAAAATAGGTATGCTAAAAGAGATAAATCTTGAATATGCCTCCAAGTATGGATATTGTATGGTCACAGGATCCTTTTACTTTTCTTGGAAAATACAATTTTTATAAATTACAAAAACAAAGTAGATTCTATAAGAAAACTGATTGTTGGTTGGTATAAAAGAAATATATCTACTATAGGAAGAATCACAGTTGTTAAAACTCTATGTTTACCAAAATTGATACATTTGTTTATGGCATTACCAAACCCTGATCCAAAAATAATTTCTGAAATAAATACAATGTTCTTTAAGTATGTATGGAACACTAAGGTCGACAGGATATCTAGAAAATATATAACTAGAGAGTATTGTAATGGAGGCTTAAAAATTGTCAATTTGAATATTTTCATCAAAAGTCTAAAAGTTACATGGATCAGAAGATTTGAAACTACCAATTCTTCATGGAAAAACTTATTGAACGATACTTTTCCAGATTCATTCTCATTTTATCATATCATATGGGTTCTAATAATATTAAGAGAAATTTAAAATACATAAATCCTTTTTTTAATCTTTATTGGAATTTAGAAATTCTGTAAAGGAAAACGTTTTAGTTACTCCTATTTGGTATAATGGTTTTCTGAAATTTGATATAAAGGAAATGTTCATGGTTTTATAGAGGAATATCATTCATGAATGATTTCCAAAATGAAAATTTTGAGTTTTTAAGTGTTGAAAGTTTTGAAAAAAAAAATGATTTAAATGTTTATTTCCTTACCTATGCAAGCATTATTAGACAAATAAAATGTTTCATGAAAAATAATACCGAAACTATTCAGGAGTACAATTTTGTTCAAAATACCGAAATGTCATTTTGTCAAAGATTAAAAGCTGTCAAAATATATATAGTCACTTTATTTCTGCAGCAAAAGAAAAACCAAAACATGAAAGTAAATGGGAAATATTTTAAACCTAAATGTAGTCTGTAATAGGTGAAAAAAAACTTACATTATCCCATTTAAAGTGACTAAGGACTCAAAATTACATTGGTTACAATATCGACAAATAAAAAGAGAATTCTAGCAACAAACACATACTTAAATAAAATTAAATATATTGAATCAGATTTGTGTACTTTCTGTATGCAAGAAAAAGGAACTATTTTACATCTCTTTGGGGGTTGTAGATTTTCAAGTAACCTTTGGTTGAATTTGAAAGAGTGGATAATTGAGAACTCTTATATATACAAACCAGTCAGTGTGAGAGAGCACGAGAAGAGTGTATGTATTTGCTGATTGCATATATGTTGAAAATCATGAAACATATGTAGTGATGAAAAAAAATCATTGTTTAAAACATATGGCAATAAAATATATTTAAAAAAATGTAAAAAAAAATAACATGACATAGATATATCGTGATATGGGCCTGTAGGCTGTACAATGTGCTACAGATGTAATCTCGTGTTCCGATTTCTTTCTGTGATTTGTATTTGTTTTGTTGTAGGCCTAACGTATGGCTTTTAAAATTAGATACATTATATCAAAAATAAACATGTGATATTCTACTTTATTGATTCGTTCATGTATTCTTACGCTGAAAAGTAAAGCGGTTAATATTCGGGGCACGCGACTGTATTCACAGAATATACTACAATATATCGCTCTATATACTTGCAATGAAAGGAATTGCAGTCGGTATGTATGTATAAATATTTATATAAACCGATCTGTTAAGGGTTAGGAAATCAGATTGAGCATTGTAACTTTGGTATTATGTTTATAATATTTCATAATCACAATTAATCAGATTTATGGTACCAGACCCAGAGATCGATGTTTGTCCTATTTTCACCAGATTTGTATACTGTATCTGTTGAGGTTCACACTTTGGTATCTGTGCTTTTTGTACCAGAAGGAATACAATACGGAATTCATTCATGAGGAATCCAATAAACCGCTTATTTACCACTAACAACGATTACTGAGAACAGATAAATTTGATAGAAACCATTGTTACGTAGGTGTAAAATAAAGAACCATGAAGAATACATTTCTCCATTGGCTTAAATTGAGTGTTTTACAACATAACTATTGATAAGATATTATTGCAATACCTGTACATAATCTGTCTGTACAACAGCAGCATAATGCTTCCAATGAAACAGTGCACGAGAGTTGCTGGTCATGATGTCATAGTACAAGTTCTTTGGGCTGGACAAGGGAGTTTCAAATTAAAGGGTTCGGGAAAACAAATTATTGATACACCTCATAATACTTATTCAGTCTCAGAGAAATGAATAAAGCATATCCCAGACGAGACATCCATCTACATAACGTTTAAACGATATTACACGATGTAAATTGATTGGTTTACGGAAATTACCGATCATCGCCGAAAACTAAAAAGGTTTCCGTGTGACGTCGCCTTTGAGAGACGAAGGCCATTATAGATTTGGATTTACAACAAAAACATAACCGATTTCGAAGACTTTAGTGACGATGAACTCGCTTCCAAACCCCTAACAATTGTAAAACAGTCTGAACCAGTTCGTCAGATTGAACATGGAACAAGTGAACACATGCTTGTTTATTCTTCAGATCAGGAAGATTTAGAGGATGGAAATGGCGAATGATCCAAGCATCCTAATCCTGGTTGACATGCAGACGTGCGAACCAAAAATCTAGGTCGGTATTTATATAAATTGTAATTAAAAATACCAAGGAAGCCCATTTACTTACAAAATAGATAAAAGTTCGAAATTATTTTCAAGTGAAGGGTTTTAGATTAAAAAAAAAATGGATTTACAGCCAAAAGAATCGCGGATGGTCTATGCCTATATGTCATTTAATAATAATAATAATAATAATAATAATAACTGGTTGGAGAAAAAAAAAAAGAAGAAAAAGAAGAAGAAGAAATAATAATAATAATGGTCAGCGACCAATTCTCGCCAATTAAATTCAGTCAACGGGAGTTAATCCCTGACCAGTATATCGTGTCATTGCTTTACGGCATCTGCAAAAGTCTCCATACACTATTATTTTGTCACTATATATAGGATATAAAACCGCATTTTTAAAAATAAATATTGCCTCTAGATAGAATATATCTACAAAGTCATCTAGGTCTACCTGTTGTTTTGAAGTTTCTATGTTCGCTTTTGGTTCCAAATTCCGTTGTTACATTTTTAAGTAAATCTTTTGGTGAGTTCATCGGAATATCAATTTTATTATGGTTATTGCATTATATATATATAATTTTGTCCCGTTTCTTATATATATATATATATATATATATATATATATATATATATAAATATATATATAGACACGGGACAAAATTAATGGAACATTATCATTTTTTGACTATAATATATTTCATCATTTAAACCCACATTTTTTAAACAAAAAATATTTGAAAGCCATTACTAATTGCATTTTAATAGAATTTTTTTCATGAAAACTCCCTATATAGGTAGATGTAGTTATGATTAAATTTTTACTTTGGAATAGGATTTAGCATTGGCAGGTCTTTGCACATACACATACACATACATTAGGTCATGTTAGGTGAAATGTTGAGTTGCCTACTACACTAACCTATAAATAAAAGTTTTTTCGTTGGTGGTTGTTGAGACGTCTGTAACCAATTGTTTTTGACGAGGATACACTCCTCACGTGTTTCATTGGACTTGACTGTGGACTCACGGCGGGTGTGACCGATAGTTTTTAGAGCTATTTTTAGTTGTCAACAGGGGGTGCTTATCTTGTTACTCCTAATTTCTCCATGGCGCCTGATCCACCTCTTGGTTTCCAGAGGTCCGTGTTTGTCCATTTTTAACCAGATTTGTATCTATGTCAATGTATGAATAACACTGTGTCCAACTTTAAATGTTCTACGAGTTTTTTTTCCACAATATGATTGTACATATTCAAACGTAAAACAGATTTTGCTCCTCAGCTTATCCCTCAAGGGATTTTAAATTTAAACATGTACCTGGACATTCTATCGATTATACTTTGGTATCTGAATTGAAGTTTTTTATCCGTGACATAATGCCTATATGTCATTTAATAATAATAATAATAATAATAATAATAACAATAATAATAATAATGGTCAGCGACCAATTCTCGCCAATTAAATTCAGTCAACGGGAGTTAATCCCTGACCAGTATATCGTGTCATTGCTTTACGGCATCTGCAAATACACTAAATTATTTTTGTCACTATATATAGGATATAAAACCGCATTTTTAAAAATAAATATTGCCTCTAGATAGAATATATCTACAAAGTACCTGTTGAATATTAAATTTTTTTTTTGAAGTTTCTATGTTCGCTTTTGGTTCCAAATTCCGTTGTTACATTTTTAAGTAAATCTTTTGGTGAGTTCATCGGAATATCAATTTTATTATGGTTATTGCATTATATATATATAATTTTGTCCCAATATATATTTTTCCACGGGACAAAATTAATGGAACATTATCATTTTTTACTATAATATATTTCATTTTAAACCCACATTTTTTAAACAAAAATATTTGAAAGCCATTACTAATTGCATTTTAATAGAATTTTTTTCATGAAAACTCCCTATATAGGTAGATGTAGTTATGATTAAATTTTTACTTTGGAATGGATTTAGCATTGGCAGGTCTTGCACATACACATACACATACATTAGGTCATGTTAGGTGAAATGTTGAGTTGCCTTTTCGTTGGTGGTTGTTGAGACGTCTGTACCAATTGTGACGAGGATACACTCCTCACGTGTTTCATTGGACTTGACTGTGGACTCACGGCGGGTGTGACCGGTCAACAGGGGGTGCTTACTCCTCCATGGCGCCTGATCCCACTTCTTGGTTTCCAGAGGTCCGTGTTTGTCCCAGATTTGTATCTATGTCCTGGACATTCTATCGATTTATACTTTGGTATCTGAGTTGCTGACTATGTTTTTTTTTATAGTACTATTATTCATATAGTGACCACAACAAAATATGTTTCCTCTTTGGTATCTGAAATTTTTTATAGTCATATAGTGACCACAACAAAATATGTTTCCTCTAAGGGGTCCTCAGCTTTATTTAGTCGATAACTTTCCAAACCATCAATTTCAACATCACTATCATCATCACCTTCATCATCTGTATCCATAGAAATAATTCATTTCTGGAACATCTTCATCCAGATTTTCAATTATATTGAAGGCATCATTAGAACTGGATTCAAAATCAGGATCATCTAAATCAGGATGAACTAATTCGGAACCAATATCCTGTGACTGAGTATGCTTGGTACGCACTTGTTGGGCAAAATTTGTGTGGGTACTCTGGTGACACTGTTTATCAAAATCTGAAGATGCAGGGGTCAAAGTATGAGATTCACACATTGCATCTGTGCTATGTTCTGTTTGCTAGTCATCAAACAAAACGTTTTCCGATATCTAAAATTATAAAGAAAAGGTTTTGAATTATTTCATTTCAAAAAGATCACTGTTGTATTTATAAATGTAGTACGGTGCCATCTGTTTCTCTTATTAAAATTTCCGTGTAAAATTCTCTTTTTTGAAATCATTTTCCTGGGCATGTTTATTAATTCATTCTTCTTCTTCTTCTTCTTCTTCTTCTTCTTCTTCTTCTTCTTCTTCTTACTATTATTATTATCATAATTATTTTTATTATCATTGGGGTGCCAAGTTATTTCAGAACATGTGTTTACAAGTCATCGGGGCGTTATGTATGTCCGGTCCTCATTGTAAGAATCATTATAAACATAGATCTGTTACGAAAATATGTAAAACCACTCTGTTCTAAAATATAAAACATCTCTGATACCAAAGTATAAATCTTAAGCATGTCCAGGACACAAATACGAATCAGACAAAGTTGAAAAACGCGGACCTCTGGAAACCAAGAGACGGGATCAGGTACCATGAAGGAGTAGGCATCCTTGTCGACCGGTCACACCCGCCGTGAGTCCACAGTCAAGTCCAAATGAAATACGTGAGGAACGAATTGGTGCAGGCGTCTCAACAACCGCCAACGAAAAAGCAACTCAACATTTCGCCCATTGAACCAGAGTAATCGTAAACAAGACTATCATATCGACCGTAAAATTTGCGGAACGTTGACATTAAGCTCGGTGTTCGATATCCCTGTGTCAATAATTTATCCGTGAGTACTTTACATCTCTTTTATATGAAATGTTCATATGTTGAACGCAGGGTTAGGGTTAGCATTAGGGTATATCGGATCATTTGTGAAATGTAAACTTCATATGTGGGTGAATGTGGGATATTACTACTTATATATGGAAAAATTATGATTGGAAAGCTGAGATCGTCGCGTTTGTCGTATAGCTTAATCGCTAATTCCACATCTGTATCTATATTTAGTAAAATGTCTAAGTATGAAGCGTGTGTGCTTGATTCTTTTGTATCTTTAATTTCTAGTTTGCTGGGATATATTGAATTGACATATGTATGGGAATTGTCATTATTAATTGACAAAACGTCGTCGATATATCTAAATGTCAAATTAAAGGACACCGCTAACTTTTTCTTCTTTTGATTCAGCAGTTTCTGAATGAAGTCTGCTTCGTATGAATAAAGGAACAGGTTGGCCAATAAAGGAGCACAATTTGTTCCCTTTAGTGAAAAAGCAGTTGTCTATGATGCTAAAAAGTCTTTCTTTTAATTTTTTATGTGGAATAGTAGAGTAAAGAGTTGAGAAGTCATAAGTTTTGATACTGTGATATATTATTTGAAAGTAAACTATCAAAAATGTCATCAAGTCGAATCTGATAATTTTTATGGGTACATAAGCATTATAATGTCTGTACCAGAATTTATTATCTTTGCACTGTACAAATGATATGTTTGTAATGTCGCTGAGGACAGCCCGAGGAGCACCAAACAATCTCTTCGAACCTGTGCTCCTCATAGACTCGACAGAAGGACATCGTCTTATACTGGGCGCCGTGTCATCCAGTATGCAATGTGGTATTTTTATTATTCATTAAATGTATTTACCGAGCGACAAGTATCATAGGGGTGTCCCCCAGCAGTGATACATACTCGGTGGTAAAAATATAATACATCTGAAATACCAAAAAATATTTGGGATGTCCAGGGCACATTTACAAATACGGCAAAACTGGACAGACACGGGCCTATGGAAACCAAGAGGTGGGATCATGTGCCATGGAGGAGTAAGCATCCCCTGTCGAACGGTCAAGTCCAAATGAAATACGTGAGGAACGAATCCTCGTATCAATTGGTACAGACGTCTCAACAACCGACAACAAAATATCAAACTTTCATGAAACACTAAACAAAACTATAGTTTTAAATATTGATATTCACTTTGAGGTATAAATCAATTCATGCATAAAGCGAGAATAAAATAATTTATGAATGTAACTTCCTAACTAACAACCAGGTTCAGATTAAAATAGGGTCTATTTGTATGCATTTAAAAATAACATATTTAAAAGTATATAGATCTATAAGAAAATAAAATTAAAAATCAAGTCTCTAAAATCAACTTTTCGTCATAAACGACATGATTTTGTAGTATACATTTACAGTATACAGGTTTACATACTGGCAATACGCCCATATGTACGATGGGACTTTTGTTATTGTGAATAAACACCAGAATTCTGATAAATAGCAAAGAATTACTTTATGTCCCAAATCGTTTAATATCCATGTTTGCGATAACTATTGTTTCACTATATGAATTGTCTGTTAAATAACGGCTGTTAAGTTGTCTGTATCAATTGTGACTCACTTGGCAGGTGTGATTGGTTACCAGGGGATGCTTACTCCTCCACGGCACCTGTCCCTTCTTCTGTATTTCTAGAGGTCCATGTTTTCCCAATGTCACCAGATTTGTATAATGTATCCTGAACATCATAGAAATTAATACTTTGGTATCTGTGATTGTGCTTGTTGGAATAAGATACAAGACACACCAAAATCACAACAATATAAAAATCTCAGATACCAAAGTATAAATCAATAGGATGTCCAGGACATATATACAAATCCGGTAAAAATGGACAAACACGGACCTTGCTGGGATCAGGTGCCATGGAGGAGTAAGCATCCCCTGTCGACCGGTCACACCCGCCGTGAGTCCACAGTCAAGTCCAATGAAACACGTGAGGAGTGTATCCTCGTCACAATTGGTACAGACGTCTCAACAACTGCCAACGAAAAGGCAACTCAACATTTCACTTAGTGAAACAGAGTAGTCGCAAACAAGATATTATACCGACCATAAAATTTGCGGAACGTTGACATTAAACGCGGTTTTCGATATCCCTGTGTCATAATTTGTCAGTGAGTAGTTTACCTCTGTATATGAAATCTTCATATGTTGTGCACGCCCTGGCATATCGGATCATTTGCTTATGCAGGTGACTGAGGGATATTACTACTTAAATGTGGAAAATTTACGATGGGGAAAGCCGAAATCGTCGCGTTTATCGTATAGCTTAATTTCCCGTCTGTGTTTATATTAAGTAAAATGTCTAAGTATGAAGCGTGTGTACTTGATTCTGTTGTACGCTGGGATATATCGCAAGTATGAAAATTGTCATTATTAATTGACAAAACGTCGTCGATATATCTAAATGTCAAATTAAAGGACACCGCTAACTTTTTCTTCTTTTGAAAGTTTCTGAATGAAGTCTGCTTCGTATGAATAAAGGAACAGGTCGGCCAATAAAGGAGCACAATTGGTTCCCATAGGAATGCCGACAGTTTGTTGAACAACGTCTCCGAACATTACAAATATATTGTCTATTAGAAATTCCAGCAATATCAACTTCAGTATACTTATGTGTAGAATCAGAGTGGTGTTTGACGAAATAAGTATCCTGATAGCCAATCACTAGATATTTAAATTTTCGGGTACCACCTTTAGTGAAAAAGCAGTTGTCTATGATGCTAAAAAGTGTGGAATATGTGGAATAGTAGTGTAAAGAGTTGAGAAATCATAAGTTTTGATACTGTGAATTCGAGAAAAAAATTGTGTGCCTTCAAATTTTCTAAAGCTGTTCAGAATTTTTAAGTACCACATTTACACCGCTTCTGGAATAAGCAACTGTACAGTACTCCTTAACAGCTGTCAATATCTTGGTAAGGAGTAAAGATAAAGGTTTGGTAGAACATTTGCTGGATCCTGCTATGTATCTTTGCTTATATGGGTTTTTATGAAGTTTAGGTATCCAGTATAAATGTGGTACTCGAAATCGGTCTCCGTTGTAGGTATATCAAATGAGTGTAATACGGACACGTGATTTTGATCTCGTCCTTTGAAAGTGAGCTACGATTCGTATTAAACCCAAGTTCTTCTAATAAACAATTATAGTAATGTGCCTTACAAATAAAAACTATATTATTTGATTTGTCTGCTGCTGGTACCAGTGCATATTGGTCATGTAAACCTATCCAGTTCAGTTACTACTTCTGGATCATTAAATACAGAGGGATCATAGTCCCTTTAAGTTTTCGAATACGAGATTTTATCAACCATCGTATGGCTTTCAGCCATTCAGACAAAGTGTCTGGTTCTACTGTTTGGCCCATCGTCTGGCATAATCTTCGACAGAATCCAAAACTAAACTGAAATTCTGATGCCAATTAAAAGGAACGGGCTTCCCGGTATTTAGGGCCCCTTAAAATAAGATTTTTGAGGCTTTCATTTTCAACAATAGAAACGTCGCCGGTAATGACATGCCCGATAGTATTTGAAGGGAGATGAAGCACATGAACATGTGACAGTGTTGTGTAGAAGATGGTTGATGTCTAGGCACTCAAAACCTGTTTGTAATTGAATAGTAATGCGAATGCTAGGTGTATAGCTATATGAAATGCAAGGCGTGCTCTTCAGTTTAAAATATGGTGGAATACAGGACTGAACTTTTTTGTGATTTAGAACATTACAATGTTTAAAGCGTCTAATTTGTAAATTTAAGTTTAAGGAAAAGACGTTTCTGTTTAGAACAGTCATCGTTTGTAACGCGTGCAGGCTTAAACAGCCTGTGATAAGCGATGTCCATTATAATGAGTTCAGTATGTATTCTGGGGTTGAAGAATCCGTGTAGGGATTCATTCTTGCTTCTTGAAAAAGTTTATTGAGATTGAAAAGGAACAGAATAAAGTTTGCTGCGGATGTGATGAAGACTTTTTTTAACAAACTTGAAAAAGTGACTTAGTATGTAGGGTCGGTTGTATGAACGATGTCCATTTAAATATTATAAAAAAATACCAAAGTAACAATGCTTAAGACGATCATTTCTGTCAATTAGACTTCATCAGTTGAGCTCCAATGTAAAATGTATATGCATTTTCTAAAGAGAAAAAAGGATAATTCAAGGTCAAATAATAAATCTGAAAGTATAGCCGAAATCCGGCTAAGAGTAACCACTGTAAAATGATGACTATCTTAGCTTTACAAACTTAAAGACTTAGGTGTTATCAGTACCAAATATTACTTTAGAATATGATTATCAGCTGGTACCGAAATACCAGGTACTAGGTTTATGCATACCCTCGGGGACTCAAACGGTCCTAGTTTTTCTCCAATTTATCCTAGACATATTTTTACCGTGTTGTAGTTAAATCTATTATATCTTAGTAAAAGCAAGATTTTCACAATATTAATACGAGTGGATGAGAAAATCTGATGAAACTGGAGAAAATATGGTTTAACTGAAACCAACTAGGTTTATATCGTTCATGTGATATGTCGAGACATGAAGAGTTATTAATATCATTTATTTATATAGACAGTATAATCAATTGCTGATTAGTTTTCTTCTAGTTTTGAAGCAGATTTGTACTCAATTAAAACATGTTGTAAAAAGTTGTCGATACGAATCAGCATATTGTTATAACTTGTTGTTATTGTTACACACTTTAAATTACGGAAATACATTTATATAAAAAAATAAAAGTGAAACAATTCGTATTATTAGTGCCTGAAGGTAACAATGACAAAACAACAGAAATAGATACCATTTTATTAAAATTCACACGACAAGTCAGTTTTATGTTTCAACAACAATACAATTAGTCGTACGTTAAAAAATCAGATATCAGGTAATGCATATCTGTATATATTGGTTGAAGTTTTTTATCTTGGAATTCAAAATGAACAATTATCAAAGTAAAATGCTTATGCCCTACAAAGTGTAGCATTGATGTAATACAATTAATGTGAGTTAAGAGATGTTTCGTTTACGTGCTGTGTTACAGGCAGTCTTAATTTGATTCCCCGTGTATATATCCGTATTTGTACGTGCATACTTCCGTATGTGTTCCCAGATTCAGCACAGTTTAGACACAAATGATTAATTTCGGTAGTAATATAAATTTACACTCGGTCTTATACAATCTTGTTCAAGTTGTTAAGAAGATGATTTTAAAAATATCATTTTTAAAACATAATGACGTTAACTAATGTATCCTGCATGGAAAAGCTAAAAACTGCTTCCGGACTCTGCGCTTGTTAATAAGCATCGACAGTGAACAAAAGAATATATCTTTTATATTAGGATTACCTTATTTCTTCATGTAACAAGAATAATTTTTTGTATACTGAAATTGCAAAATCTTATTAAAGTAAACATGAATATAAAATGAGCTTCATGGATAAATCCCCATGTTGTATAGATACTGATACTATAGTGCAATATTGCGTGAGAAGTAACATTAAATGCTTTTGATTGGTTTTAACCCTCCAAACGCTTAATGTGGTACCAAATGATATTTGTAAGTTCTTAAATGTTAAAATCAAATCGAATAAAAATTTTATTCAATATATGTCAACACATAATCCTAGAAACCCGGAAATTTATATTATAATACAAAATAATAAGCCCATCTTAGAAGCGGATCGATCCCTGAAAACAATACTTGAAAATTCTGAAATCATAAAACGTAAACGACAGAGTCCTTCTCTAAAATCTGTCTTAACCAGAGCAAAATTCGCTGATACAAATAAGGAGAAACCTACTGTTAGCAAGTGTAACAACACAAGATGTGGTACTTGCCCCTACTTGACAGCCGGGTCAAAATTCTATTTCAAAGATGGTACAGAATTTACAGTTAAGTCTTGTATTACATGCACAAGTTCGAACTTAATATACGTTACCTCTTGCTGTGGATGTGAAGAAAATTACATTGGTCAGACGAGAGATACTTTACGCCACCGAATGACAGTGCACAAGCAAGAGATACGGGAGCCCAAATACCAGTGTATCCCCGTTAGTTAGCATATTAATCGCTGTGCAGCCAATAAAACATCTAATTTCAAAGTATTTCCACTTTACCAATTAAATTTAAAAACTGTAGAGAATGAACGTGAAACAAACGAAAGACTTTTCATTCTGAAATATAAACCTCTATTAAATGCAATGTAATCTTCCGCTATTATATATATATATATATGTACAGTGAAACCTGTCTATAGGGGCCACCCAAGGGACCAGAGAATATTGACCTTCCAGGTGACCCTTATACACAGGTTCATATTGAAATATGCAGTAAGTATTTTCAAAACTATTATAGACAGGTGATCCTTATATATGGCCGCTATAGCAGGTTTTACTGTATATATATATATATATATAAATATATATATATATATATATATATATATATATATAGTCTCCCGTTAATTTCTTTAACAATAAAGAGATGACGTCGTACTTAACGCATTATTTTATGAACAATAATCATGTGACGTCATTATAAAATGTGTAAAATGTAACATCACCTATATTGCTATTTGACGTTTCCAAGTGTAACTATATATATATATATATGGGAGAAATACAACTACTTGTAGTTAATGACGTATTTATCTATTAAGGTGCAAACTTGGTACGCTACTACAACGCAGCTACCGTAAACAGGTATTTTTAAACGAGATAACTTCGTGGTATCGAAATTTACAAGAATGTACGAATTTTTCTCCATCGTCAAGAAATAAAATAATTATTAATCCTTTTAAACTCGGGTCATTGCGGCATTGGTTTGATAACCAAGTCATCTTGTTTTATATGTGAAATTCCTGCTGCTGCTACTGCTGCTACTGCTACTGCTACTACTACTACTACTACTACTACTACTATTATTACTACTACTACTACTACTACTACTACTACTACTACTACTACTACTACTACTGCTACTACTTCTATTACTACTACTACTACTACTATTACTACTACTACTACTACTACTACTACTACTACTACTACTATTACTACTAATACTACTAATACTACTATTACTACTACTACTACTACTACTACTACTACTAATACTACTACTTCTACTACTACTGTAACAATATGAGGTACGGGAGAAAATACTTTATACGAAATTATATAAATGATGATATTGGTGTGCCTTGGAATAATAAATGTTGTGTACATACATGTAATTTGGAAATACGGGCAGCTAAAGTAAGTGATTTTGTAATTCGGCTACATAAATAATGTTGGTAGTTATTTAGGTATAATTATAAAAGTGAATAATAGAAATTCCAAATTCCAAATTGAAATCAGCTTTGATAATTAAATATACTGTTTCGGATAATCAACTTGTCAACATTTTTACAATTTAGAGCATCAATTGCAGCTGCGAAGTTATAAATGTCAACTTCTGTCATCATCATCCTTGGTTTGTTTGTTTGTTTGTTTGTTTGTTTGTTTGTTTATTATTGTTTAACGTCCCACTCAAGAATATTTCACTCATATGGAGACGTCACCAAATGCCGGTGAAGGGCTTCAAATTTTAGCCTATGCTCGGCACTTACGGCCATTGAGCAGTGAGGGTTCTTTAACGTGCCGACACGTACTGTGACACGGGACCTCCAGTTTTTACTGTCTCATCCGAAAGACAGGAAACCAACCTGTCGCCGGCGGGACTCGAACTCACGACCTCACGATCCAGAGTCGAGCGCGCTACCGACTGAGCCAGGCCGGCTCTCATCCTTGGTAAACAATGGATTGCAATGTTAAATAATATAATGTATTAAAATTATACTAATTTTTGATTATTAAAGATTAGGTTTTGATCGATTTTGATAAAATAATTGCCAGTAATTCTATAATTGTATGTTGCACAGATGTATAGAAGCTTCTGGAACTTTGGTGTTTGCCTATAAAAGCATCAAGGTTTCAAAAGTAAGTGTGACCGATTTGAAAGCAATATAGAGAACGCCACTGCTCTCTGTTACATTGTTACCAATGCTGCATCTCTAAATAAAATCACTATACGATCATCGCTGTTATTGGTATCTGTTCAAGTTAGAGAAGGTTACAGGTATCGATTTGGTGCCGTGACCTGGATATAAAAGGTAAGACTTTTACTTCTCTTAGTATACTATTATTTGACCATAACTTGTAAAAAATTTCTTTTTGACAAATTCTAAACTTTAACTTTTACTAGTTAAAATTTCAAAAGTCTATATTCTGAAACTTAATTCGAATTGTTTAAAACATAATTAAAACTCAAAACTTATTTTTGGCAATATCATTTAACTTTAACAAAATTAACAAAATTAGTTAAACATAAAACATAACATTTCGAAATAAAACTCTAATTATAAAAAAATATACTTGACTATTACATTTATCTAAAATGGCAGATAGTAATATTAAAATAAACTTAAGTAGCATGGCTACAGAATTAGAGGACATAGAAAATGATATGTTTAAACGAGAATTAGACGAAGCTAAACAAAGAAGTTTAAATCAATCAGAAGTAAAAACTGAAAACAAATACAATAGTGAATCAGAAAACGGGTGTTATAGGATAGCAGGGGGGTTAGGACCTAAACCAACTGAAAACAAACATGACAATGAAGACAAAGAACTGTTTGAGAAAATAATGAAACAGTTTTCAAATATGGCTAGTGCTATGGTAGTACCCATACATCAAGTAATCAAAAATTTCTCGGGTAAACCGGCAGATTTCAAGGCGTGGATTTCAGACATTGAAAGATATGCTAATTTAGTAGAATTAGATATACAGAAAATGCCGGGTGTAGCATTGGTAACATGTTCAGGGGCAGTGGCAGATTTCATTAGGACATATTTAGTTGAACAAAAAAGTAACGAAAATTTACCTAGTTGGGGGACCTCAAGAAATTGTTAAAAGATAAGTTCGGGGAAGTAACAAATAGGAGACAGGCGTTAATAAAATTACGAAATTTACAACAGAAAACAGATGAGTCAGTTCAAATGTTTGGCGAAAGAATAATTCAGGCATCTGAAGATGTTTATACATCAGAACAAAGAAAAAACAAAAACACAAAAGACTTAATTGAACAGCAATTGATAGATATCTTTTGTAAGGGTCTCACATTTGACTATCTAAAAATGAAATTAATTAGGGAAAAACCAGCAACTTTAGATGCCGCTGTAAAAACAGCAACACGTGAGCAAAATATCAGGGATCAAATTTCATTGACTTTAGAATCGCAAAATGTGTTCAGATTAAAAACAGAAAAAGATGATAAAGATATTCACCCAATGGAAGTTGATCATTTGAGAAATAAATTATGTAAGAATTGCATGAGGAAATGTCATACCACTCCAAATTGTCCCAGAAACATAGATGTAAATGCCGCGGACGAATCAGACAGTGACAGTGACGATGATATACAAATATTCCCCATAGATAAGAGTAAACAGGTCAAGTTCAAAGATGTAATGAAAAACAAACAGCAAAATCAACAAATGTTTCGGCCAAAACATCAAATGCAAAGAAATAATCAAGTAGGTCAGAATAGGCAAAATCAACAATCAGTACCAGATTGGGTGTTAGGTGCAGAATGTTGGGTATGTCACATGATTGGTCACCTCAAAAGAAATTGCCCAAATCGCAAAATCAATCCACGAAATTGGGTACCGTATTGGCAATATCATCAGGGACCACCATCTAATCGTGGCACGGGTAGAACAAATTATAACAATTATCAAGATAGACAAAATTTCAATCCTCGAACTCAACAATTTGCACATAATAACTATCAAAATAGGCAAAACTACAACCCTCCACCTCCACAATTTACCTACCAACATGCTCAGCCAAATGATCAAACGTTAGCACTACCAGTGCCACCTCAGATGCTAGCACTTCCGGCACCCCAAATGCAAGATCATATATCTCAGTCAAATAAGCAATTAGCGCTCCCTGCACCACCTGTAGTAAGGGAACAAAATTCGGAAACCCATACCCAGCGAATAGGACAACAATGGTCTCAATATAGGGGACATGGGGAACAGGAAAACTAATAGGCTCTTCTTATAGGGAAGCCGGTAAGAAGAGCTGTAGTAACAAATTAGGAAAAAGTAGGGTAGATAAATCAAATAATAAATTTGACAAAAATTATGAAATTCAATTGGCGGGAAATCCAAGTTCATGTGTATTATTGATTCAAAAACAAAAATTTAGAACATTAGTAGACACAGGAGCAGACGTTTCATTAATTATTAATAAAAGTGCTTCCAAAATCTTCCAATCAAGGTTAAGGTTATTAATGAAAAACCAAATCTCAGGGCAGTGAATGGTCAGTCACTTAATGTTATAGGTGCAGTAAATATTAAATTTACGATGAATAAAGTGACCATGAATCACAAGTTTTATGTCACGGATGGTTTTGAATAGAAACTTTATCCTTGGTAGGGACTGGTTAAGACAGAATGGAGTAAGATTATACTTTGATTTAGGTTGCTTGAGAATAGGTAGAACCTATGTCAAATTTGAAGATGACACTCACATATCATCCATAGTAAGAGTATCAAAAACAACTACATTAAGACCACAGAGTAAGACAATATGTTTTTTTAGGACAAATAGAGCATTTTACAGGAGAAATAAAGAAAATTTTGAAATCTCAAGTATCTTTTAGATGACCCAGGACTTGTAGTTCAAGAATCAATAGGAAAAGTAACGGGGAATAGAAACATTCCAGTATTAGTAGTTAATCAAACAAATAAATTTTATAGGATAAAAAGAGGTCAAGTGTTGGGGAAAATTAGAGCTTTAGAAATAGATGAGATACAAGTGGAATCAACAGCCTTAAGTCCAGAAAATACAGTAGGAGATGTAGATTATTTTAAAGATATTGATGCGCCTTCAGAGTATAAAAGAAGTATTTTTAGTCTGTTACAAGAAAACAAAGATATTTTTGCAAAAACCGATGCAGAGTTAGGTCATACCAGTACAGTGAAAATGAAAATAGATACAGGGGACCATCCACCAATCAGAAATAGGCCGTATAGAACACCCCTTAACAAACGACAAGTAATTGACAAGGCAGTAGATGAAATGTTAGATGCAGGTATTATAGAAAGGTCAAGGTCAACATGGGCTTTTCCATTAGTTGTAGTTGGTAAGAAAGACGGATCTAAAAGAATGTGTGTAGACTTTAGATCTTTGAATAAAATAGTAAAACCTATATCATTTCCCTTACCATTAATCGATGACATCTTGGCTAGGTTGGGAAAAGCCAAACATTTCACTAGTTTAGATCTTAAAAGTGGGTATTGGCAAGTACAAATGGATGAAGATAGTAAAGAAAAAACAGCATTTACTTGTCACAAAGGGTTATTTCAGTTTAATGTAATGCCCTTTGGGTTAAGTAATGCTCCTGCTATCTTCCAAGAACTCATGAACATAGTATTACAAGAATGTGAGGACTTTGCCACTGCTTACTTAGATGACATCTTAATATTTTCAAAAGACTCAGAAGAACATCTTAGGCATATTCAAATAGTGTTTGATAAGATCAGGCAGCATGGACTAAAAATGAAGTTGAAGAAATGTAGTTTCTTTAAGAAAGAAATAAAATATTTAGGCTTTATTGTTAGTGAACATGGAGTAAAACCTAATGAAAAGAAAGTCAAAGCCATAAGAACATTACCTGTACCAAAGAATGTAAGAGAAGTTAGGGGATTCATTGGCATGTGTAGTTATTATAGGAGGTTCATACCAAATTTCTCAAAGATAGCAGAACCATTGATTGAATTGACTAAGAAATATGCTAGATTTAGATGGTCAAAAGAATGCCAGGTAGCCTTTGATTTTCTCAAAGACAATTTAACCGTAGTACCTTTGTTAGCTTATCCTGATACAAACAAACCTTATGTGTTATACACAGATGCTAGTGATACTTGTGTAGGTGCTTGTCTTACACAGATTACAGATACTGGAGAAGAAAAACCTATCTATTATCTGTCTCACAAATTAAGCAAATCTCAGACAAAATGGTCAACAATAGAAAAAGAATGTTTTGGAATAGCATTTGCTCTTAAGAAATTAGACTTATATTTACATGATGCTCAGTTTGTGATACGTACAGATCACCGTCCCTTAAAGTATTTATTAGATTCACCTATGCAAAATAAGAAAATACAACAATGGGCTCTCAGTATCGCAGGTTACAACTGTAAGATTGAGTATATAGAAGGTAGATTTAACTGCTGCGCTGACTTGTTGTCAAGAATACCAGACAGTCAAGAAACAATTGATAATTCTGAATCAGAGTCAGAGTCAGACACAGAAATAGAAATAGATGATAGATTTCTAGAAGTAGGAGCACTAAATTCAATCCACCTGATGACTTAGTCAAGCCGTTTATAGATCTTCCAGGGGATATAGATATAAAAACAGAACAAGAAAATGATGACAAAATAGCAAAACTTAAGATAAAATTGGACAATGGAGGGGCTACTAAAATATGATAATATAGTCCATCTTATATTAGAAGAAATATTTCCAAGATACGGTTGCCCACTTCAGATACTAACAGATAATGGGTCAGAAAATGTAAACAAAGCAGTACAAGAAACACTTAAAGAGTTAAATATAGACCATATCACAACATCTTATTATAGTCCTCAAAGTAATGGCAAGGTAGAAAGATTTCATAGAACTTTACATGATGTAATGGCTAAGAAAATATCTGATGATGTCCAAACTTGGGACTTGTATTTAAATCAGACATTAGCAGCAATTAGATTTCATTCAAATGAATCGACTAAGTTTTCACACCCTTTTACTTGCTATATAAATAGGGATGTAGTATTACCATTAGATACAATACTTAAACCTAGACGAAAGTATAATGGGGAAGATCAATATAAAATAGCACTACAGCAGCAACATAAAGCTTTTACGTTAGTACACAAAAACTTAGAAGAAGCTAAGAAAAGACAAAGGAAATATGCGGATAGGGGTAGTCAAGAAATTAATTTCAAGGTAGGAGATCCAGTGTATATTAAGAATCAAAGGAAAACCAGTAAATTAGATAATAAATGGACACCTTATTACAGAATTATTGAAGAAAAAGGACCTCTAAGTTTTATAGTTAAAAACCAGTTGACAGGAACGACAACTAAGACACATGCTCGACATCTTAGGTTAGCTAATTTAGATGACTGGGAGATACCCCAGGATAAACTAAACAAACCTTTAAGAAAATCAACATATGTAGTACCTCCAGATTCAGAATCTTCAGATGATGAAATTGATAAGAATAAAAGTCAAGATATTGTAAAAAGATCTAGGCAAATCCGAGATGACTCAGATAGTGAGGATGATATTCCTTTAGCAGAATTAAAAAGAATGTATAGAAATACAAAAATAGAAGATAAGGAAACACAAAAACAACATGATAATGATACAGAAAACAAAGAAATAAATAAGGATACAGAAGACACAGAAATAAATGAAATTAAAAGTCAAAAAAGACTAGTAGACGATATAGACCCTACTGTAAAAGGAATTTTAATAACTTTAAACTCGACTTTTGATAACATGAATAAGAATAGCTTGGATATATTTGATAACATGTGCAAGAATAACTATGACTATGTTTGATTATATGTGTAAGACGATGAAAAGTCTTAAGTTATAGACAATTTACATATATGATTACAGGAAACAAAATTACACCACAGAAAGACTCAAATCTCTATTCTCTTGTATGGATATTGTAAGAATATATAAAGGACAAATAAGAAAGTAAATCACAACTAAACAACCTGTTAATAAAAAAAAAAAAAAAAAAAAAAACAAAAAACTTTAAAAAGGATAAATTAAATCACTAAAGCTCTTTATAAAAAAAAAAATATAGAGATAATTAAACCATCATTAATTAAATCATTAGTAATCCACAATAAGAAAATTATAAGTAAGTAAGTAGTTAGGAATTTATTAACAAATAGTAACAAATATGGACAAAAGGTTATTTGTAAGAAGTAGACATTCAAGATCTCCACCTCCTTCTCAGGCAAGACAAAATATCGAACTTATGTCAAAATTTTCCGTAATGAGAATAAAGGGGTGTCCGAAACTTGGAAGTTGGCCAATGGCATATCAGGAATTTAGGATAACACCTTTGAAAAGGGGTCACAATAATATCGAAGGGTGTACATTGGGCAATGTAAAAGTCTTTGTTCCGTTATGTGACTTTTCAAATAAGGATTTAAATTTGAAGATTGAAAAGGAACGAGAAAGAAATCATAAATTCTGGGAATTAGATCGTAGGGAATTTAATAACAGAATGGATCCTGAACATAAAGATTATTACTGGGATCCGCTTAAACTAAAATGGAAAAAACATAAACCTTTAGATCTACCCAAACGAAATAAAGCTAAGAAATGGCCAAATGTCAAAATTAAACCAACCCAGTTAGACTCATTTAGTCAACAAATAGATTATTTACCAACATTGGTGACTGATGAAATACGCAGACAATTAACAAAGATCAAGGTAAAACAATTAGAACCTGTAGTAAAAGAGTTTAAGAGATTCTTGCAATTACAACAGTGTTCAAACCTTAGAAATAGGTTAGGAATAGAAGATCATTATGTACAGCCATCATTAATTAAATTTATAAAGGGAACTGCTAGCTTATATAAATTGTCACAGAATATCGTTAGGCAAATACACTGGATAACGTTCACAGAAATCTTGGAATGGGGGGGTGATGACGCAGAAGCAGAATTTGATCGACTGATAGATAGTTTCCATGATATTTTGCGCTCACATTATATTACCTTTAGGCAAAACAGTAACTTTCTTTATTCTCTTCCAGAGGAAGAGGACAACAATGCCTCTGCCGAGTATACTCATATTCATTTCCGTCGTCGTGCCTATCAATCACGCCATTTTACTAAATAGAGAAAACATTATATTCGAAAAGACCAACGAAGTAACATCTCCAAGATCTAAATGGTTAATTGCTTTCAAAATTCCTATAACTCCATATAGGACTATATTAGACAAACTCAATGAGACAATTTCGGAACTAGACGATTACCTGACAGAAGCAAAGAAGTTTACAATAATAAGCGTAAACATAAGACAACAAGTTCGAACAATCACTTTCGAAATAAATAAACTGAAAATTTTACAAAATAGCTTTGAAAAAGAACTCCATGACATCTTGACACTTAAACAAAATAGAAAACGTGGAAAAAGGGCTCTCATACCTGTTGTAGGTAAAGCTCTCTCTTGGCTTTTCGGTACTGTCAGTGAAGATGACCTTTCGTCAATACAATCTAAATATCAGAAGTTTGGCAAGGAATCAAAACGAAATAAAACATGTTTTAAACGCAAGTCTCTCTATAGTAGAAGATAATAGACACGAAATTAAAGCAAATCGAAAAATCATAACTGAAACTCTGGTAACCCTGAAAACATTGATTCAAAGATACGAAAAATTGACCGATCAAGTAGACAAAAACAAATTGGTAATTGGTACTTATATTCAGTTAGATGTAGCTTTGAGCAATGTAAGGGACTGGGTTATGTTGGCCCAAAACAAAATACAACATTTTGAAATCCAATTGAATATGTTATCATTGGGACATCTTGCGCCTTCTGTCATACAACCTTTACAATTCCGGCAGTTACTTTTATCAATTCAAAATAATTTGAATTCACGTTTTGCTTTGCCTTTTGACCCTGAGAAAGACCTTTGGAACCTATACAAAACATTGACTTGTGCTTCATATTTCAAGGATGAACACATTGTAGTTATTGTGTCAGTACCCTTGGTTGACACTATAAATGTCTTGGAGATTTACAAGATACATAATTTAGCATTGCCACACATGAGAGAACCCTCGATACTCGCCAAATATGATCTAGAATCAAAGGCTTTAGCGATAAACAAAGAGAAAACACAATTTGCACTTTTGACTCAGCAAGAGTTAGGAAGATGTTCAAATCCTTCAATTAGATACTGTTCTTTTGACAGTCCTCACTGTTCTTTTGACAGTCCTATCTACCCTGTCTCAAACAGACAAACTTGTGTGATTTCTATACTTCTGGAAAAACAATCGGAAATTGAGCAAAATTGTAAAACCATACTGATCAATAATGCCGCTCTACCTCGGGGACAGTACATTTCAGAAGGGAATTGGTTAATAATTTCAAAAAGATCAAACAATTTTATGGTCATGTGTGATAAGGAATCAATGTGATTAAGAAAACATTGCCACCTTTAGATATCTTATATTTGGAACAAAATTGTCAGGCTTCTAACGGAGATATGACTTTAACACCTTACATCTATAAAGAAAGTAATTTTGATTTTAGTGATCCATTGAAAACATTGATCGATGAGTACAAGAAAGAGAAATTAAAATTGTTTTGGAGATATGAACAAAGTTTTCCGCAGTATGATAAGATTAAAATCCCTAAGACATTAAAACCGATAAAGGAAATTAACTTAGATAATTTGATAAAATGAATTAAAAATAGAGGAGATGCAACCTATGCTAGAAGATAGTTTTTGGTTTGAATATGGATCATACTTCTTGATACCCGTAATGACAGTCTTAATGATTATAATGTTTAAGTGTAGGAACAGAATTAGAAATAAATGTAGGTATAGGTGTTTCGAACCTTGTGTCAAAAGGAAAAATATAGATAATAAATGGTCAAGTGGATAGGGGAAAGGAGGAGTTGAGTCTTCTACGTCTTTCAATGGGCCAGAACCTTCAACCACACCAGAAAAACAGTGAATCAGAACCAAACAGTCAGCCAATTACAAGCACAAGGACTACAGATAATAACATTCTTAGTTACATACAAGACCGTGTTAGTCAACGTACAAGAAACACAACAGGCATACATAATGAAAACCAGGACATACGAACTGAACAACAATCACACGCCTTTCCAGACATAAAACTATGCAGAATGTACCTCAAGGACAAATATAACGTGGACTTAATAACTGAAAACAATCAGACCAATAACAGCAAAGATAATAGCCAAGATAACAGCAAAGAAAGCAGAGGAACAAAAATAATGAAAACAGATAAAAGGAACAAGTTTGAAAAACTGTACCCAGAATTGAAATCATGTGAAACTTTTGAAAACGGTAACAATGAGGAAAATGACAATACAGAAAACAAATTGTACCAGAATCAAAAAGAGGAAACAGATGATGTAAATCAAGAAAAACTAGCCGACGGAAGATCGTCGATAGAAGATATCGAGATTGATGATACCAATTGGTTTCAATCGAGAAACCCGATCAACAAGAATGTTGGAACTAGTTTTCATTATACCAAGTAACTGAGAGAAAAGAAATTCGACTCACTGAAAAATGTAAATAATTAAAATTTTATATTGCAATAATCACAGTGAAATGTGAATATATACGAAATAAATAAAATAATCCAAGAGGAGTCGGGAAAGTTTTTTTCAAAAGGAGGACATTTTCCTTGGAAACAGATTTTTTCTGCACAGGACGGAGGACTTTCCGTGAACATTTATTACAAGACGGAGGATTTTCCGTGAACAATTATTACAAGACGGAGGATTTTCCGTGGACATTTAATTACAAGACGGAGGACTTTCCGTGAACATATAATTCCAGTAACTTTGAAGATAAACTGTAAATAAACATTGCTCATAAACATTACCTTGACTAAATATGTGAATCAGTGCATGAGGTTCACATGTATTATTATATGCATATATTTAGCTTTTGCTTTTTACTTATGACGATAATTAGTAATAAGAGAGGAATGAACTTTGAATAATTGATATGAACATTGTGAAACGAACGTTGAATGATTATTGAAATCAAATTCACAGGCATGAATTGTACATAAAAGAAATTGTTAAATATCCAAATCAAGATATCCCGGTCACGATATATAATATAAAATTGATATAATATGAATTGATTATGTAAAAATCCAGGTCAAATTGTATTTAAACAATCCAAGTCACACCAATGGGGAATTTTATAAAACGTAAACGTTAATAATTATAATTTTTAAAGTATTTATGTAAATGAAATTTTTATAATTAGTAAAAATTTCAGGGGATAGGGACGTTTGTAACAATATGAGGTACGGGAGAAAATACTTTATACGAAATTATATAAATGATGATATTGGTGTGCCTTGGAATAATAAATGTTGTGTACATACATGTAATTTGGAAATACGGGCAGCTAAAGTAAGTGATTTTGTAATTCGGCTACATAAATAATGTTGATAGTTGTTTAGGTATAATTATAAAAGTGAATAATAGAAATTCCAAATTCCAAATTGAAATCAGCTTTGATAATTAAATATACTGTTTCGGATAATCAACTTGTCAACATTTTTACAATTTAGAGCATCAATTGCAGCTGCGAAGTTATAAATGTCAACTTCTGTCATCATCATCCTTGGTAAACAATGGATTGCAATGTTAAATAATATAATGTATTAAAATTATACTAATTTTTTATTATTAAAGATTAGGTTTTGATCGATTTTGATAAAATAATTGCCAGTAATTCTATAATTGTATGTTGCACAGATGTATAGAAGCTTCCGGAACTATGGTGTTTGCCTATAAAAGCATCAAGGATTTAAAAGTAAGTGTGACCGATTTGAAAGCAATATAGAGAACGCCACTGCTCTCTGTTACATTGTTACCAATGCTGCATCTCTAAATAAAACACTATACGATCATCGCTGTTATTGGTATCTGTTCAAGTTAGAGAAGGTTACACTACTACTACTTCTACTATTACTACTACTACTACTACTACTACTACTACTACTACTACTACTACTACTACTACTACTACTACTACTACTACTACTACTACAGTAAAAACTGGAGGTCCCGTGTCACAGTAGGTCTCGGCACGTTAAAGAACCCTCACTGCTCAATGGCCGTAAGTGCCGAGCATAGGCCAAAATTTGAAGCCCTTCACCGGCATTTGGTGACGTCTCCATATGAGTGAAATATTCTTGAGTGGGACGTTAAACAAACAAACAAAAACTACTACTACTACTACTACTACTACTACTACTACTGCACGCGTTATTGGAACATCCACAATCTGTTTTGGAAATTGTTATGACTGACCCAATCCCCTGCACTTGAGGCAAATGTTTCTCCACTAGACACAATATGGGTGGTTAATTTTATAAAGAGATTCTTAAGATCGCGGTGGTGGTAATTCGATAATTCGATTAGGTTGGCAATTATTTTCAATTTTATTCATGAATACATTCTTCTGTTAATTATTTAACTTTATGACACTGCGTTAATATAATGTCAGTTTCATTGATTTCGGACAGCAGTATAGAGCTGTTTTGTTTTAAAAGTAATCTCAAGAAATTTCCTATTTTAACTCACTTGATCTTTCGGGTTAGGTAAGGTGTTGTGGTCATTTCATATCCTCCGAAATCTGCTCACATTTTGGACTTCTCCAAAATCGCGTTAAGGGTTTGGACCGAACCCCACAGTAAAAAGGTACAATGTAAAAAACCTCAGATACCAAAGTATAAATCATTAGAGTGTTCAGGACATAGATGCAAGTCCGGCCAAAATGGACAAACACGGACCTCTGAAAACCAAAAGGTGGGATCAGGTGCCATGGAGGAGTAAGCATCCCCAAGCAATCTTCCATCAAAGTTGTATTGTTTCCTACAGATAAGTCAGAGGTAAATGGTCCACGATGGAGGAAATAGGTACTAGAGGTTAATAACATATTCTTAATAACAAGTTTTGCTGTACTAATTTGCATTTACCTCTGTTTATATGACATTTATCTATGTTTTTATGACATTTATGTATCTCATGCAAGATTACTACTCAACGATAAACGATAGTCTGAGGTCACGATTGTTAAGAATATTCTTAAATGTTGAATATTTTAATTTTGACCTAAGATTAAAGCTGCTGAAGAATAAATGTAACTATATTTAAAGTGGTATTCCTATAGGTTTGACCCCAGTATCTGAAGGGAATTTCTAATGGTTTGACAGATAAATTTAAAGGGGTATCTCTAATGGTTTAACCCCAGTACCTAAATGGGTATTTGTAATGGTTTATCCACAGTATCTAAAGGGGTATTTCTCAAATTTTGACCGCAGTATTTAACGGGGAATTTCGAATGGTTTGACTCAGTATCTGAAGTTTTATATCTAATGGTTTCGCCCCAATATTATATATTTCTGATGGTTTGACGACAGTATTTAAATATATAAACCATCCCAGATACCAAAGAATTAATCTTAAGAAAGTCCAGGATATAGATACAAATCTGATAAAAATAGACAAACACAGACCTCCGGAAACCAAGATATGGGTTCAGGTGCCATGGAGGAGTAAGCCTCCCCTGTCGACCGGTTACACCCGCCGTGAGTCCACAGTCAAGTCCAAACGAAATACAAGAGGAACGAATCATCGTCACAATTGGTAGTGACGTCTCAACAACCGCGAACGACAAAATTTCACCTAATGAAACAGAGTAATCGCAAAAAGGACTATTATACCGACCATTAAATTGACATCACACGCGTTTTCAATATACCTGTTTCAATAATTTGTCAGTGAGTATTTTATCTCTGTATATGAAATCTTCATATGTTGTACATAATCTGGCATATCTGATCATTTGTGAAATACAAACTCCATATGCGGGTGACTGTGATATTACTACTTAGATGTTGAAAAAATACGATGGGAAAGCCGAAATCGTCGCGTTTGTCGTATAGCTTAGTTGCCAATCACTAATTATGCAGTGTGTGTCCTTGATTCTGTTGTATCTCTAATTTCTAGTTTGCTGGAATATATATCGCATTTTCATATGTATGAATATTGTCATTATTAATTGACAAAACGTTGTTGATATATCTAATTGTCAAATTAAAGGACACTGTTACCTTTTTCTTCTTTTAATTCAACTGTTCCTGAATGAAGTCTGTTTCGTATGAATAAATAAACAGTCGGCCAATAAAAAGGCACAATTTGTTCGTACAGGAATACCGACAGTTTATGGAAAGACAACGTCTTCGAACATTACAAATATATTGTCTATTAGAAATTCCAGCATGTTTTCATATCAACTTCAGTGTATTTATGTGTAGAACATTTATTTGACGAAATACGTATTATGATAACCAATCACTAGATATTTAAATTTTCGGGTACTACCTTCGGTGAAAAATAAAAGTTGTCCATGATGCTGAAAAGTCTTTTTTTTAATTTTGTATGTGCAATACTTGTGTAAAGAGTAGAGAAGTGGACATGCAGCAAAACGCTGTACCTTTTCACACCTATTTCTGGAAAATAGACAACATTGTTTTGGCCAATATAAAGCACTCATTGAACAGCGTAATAAACCTCTTCAGAATGATGTTTGGATGCCCGACTTGTACTTTGTTACCAAAGGTCCTGCCTAACAAACCTAATCCCATTTCAAAGGGTGAAAAGAAGCGACATAGTATAAACCAACATTACGAAAAAACTGCTCATGATCACCCAGAACTCAAAGTAAACCAGAACTTTTAGAACAAAAGAGATTCTTGTTGGATTCGACAGGGGATGCTTACTCCTGCCTGGCACCTGATCCCACCTCTTAGTTTCCAGAGGTACGTGTTTGTCCATTTTTACTGGATTTGTATCCATGTCCTGGACATTCTATTGATTTATACTTTGGTATCTGATTTTTTTTTATATTCCTGGAAAAGTGATAGAGCAAATAGCGAAAACACAAACATAGTACAAGCTCAGAACGGTGCTATATATAGGCGCAATCGAATTCATATACGCCCAACTAAAATCGCAAGGAAAATACGTGAGTCATCCCCAATACGCTTAGGGGAACATCACAACAGTCAAATGTAAATTGAAGAAGTACCAATAAATAAAAAAAATCAAGTCCATTATAACACGACGAATTAGATGTGCAAATGGTCTCAACATGAAGAACAATTACGAATCCCAAACGGGATAAGACCAAGTGTCTGGAAAGATTCAGTGTCTTCTGTTGGCATGCAAAACCCGTCGCAAATGTTCCATGGAAATCTAGTTCGATGAGCGGGTCAAATTCGATAAAAAGGTCAAGTTTGTTGATGATGTCAAGTTCGGTGAAAAGCATGATTGGTGAAAGGGAGTCACTTGCTGTAGCCGTAATCCAGAATACTGAACCTTCAACCGTCTATACCTAGTAATTAAAATAAAACAGTGTCATTGCGAAAGTCAACCCGTACTCCCATGAAACCCTTTAAAACTGAACGAATATATTCTTTCCGATTTACTGATCTGATCTATCTGAATTTTAGTTTTCAAGTTTCAGTTTAATTGACATTTCGTGTCTTGAGTGAACTGTGTTAACGGTAAAGTTTACTCTGTTTACTTGTATGAACAATAATCTAAATAGTAACTATCTTCATATAACAGTAAAGATATTTGTCTTTTGGAAAGAAGAAAGGATGCTGACATGATAACTTTAGTAGATATATTCGTTTTGTGATTATAATTCTGTTTGTGTAATTCAATCCGTTTTTTGATCTGTATCTTTGTGTGTTGCACAAAATATGTTTTGCAGAAGTTCTGAACGTCCAACCTGGTTTTTAATCGTCTTTATTTACATCTAGGTTAACTGATGAAATTTCAATAATTATAATCAACACACTTTTGAAACTATACATACAAACATCGCTGAAAACACAACGTAAATCATATTCACGACTAGTGGCGTAGGGGATTGGTAAACATTTATTTTTCAATGAAAATGTTTTACTGCGTACCCCTATGGATGTAATGATAATACCCAAGGTGGGGGGAATTTGTCTAGTTCACAGTTTGGTAATGTCATTGTGATGGAACGTTTTAATTCCAACGTAAGACGTAAACGAAGTCACGGGCATCGTTAATACAACAGACCCAAAATACATTGTGTCATTTTTCGTCTCTTTTACCTTACGTTAACAAAAAAATAGGTCTTCATCACATTCGTAGCAAACTTTGTTTTATTCCTTTTAGACTTCTTAATGAACTTTTTCAGGAAGCAAGAATGAATCCCCAAACGGATTCTTTAACCCCGGAATACACACGGAACTCCGGTATAATGAACATTGCTTATCACAGACTGTTCAAGCCTACACGCGTTACTAGCGATGACTGTTCTGAACAGAAACCTCTTTTCCATAAATTTAAATTTTCAAATAAAGGTATAGACGCTTTAAACGTTGGCAATGTTCTAAATCACAAAAAATTTTCAGCCCTGTGTTCTGCCATATTCTTAATATTGACTTTCATTTAGCTATGTACCCAGAATCGCAATTCAATTATAAACGGGTTTTGCAGTGCCTAAACATAAACCACCTTCTATAAATATAATACTATCGGTCATGTCATCACACATCATATACACTGAAATTGATATGAAAAAAATGTTGGAATTTCTAATAGACAATATATTTATAATGTTCGGAGACGTGGTCTTTCAACAAACTGTCCCATGGGATCCAATCGTGCTGCTTTATTGGCTGACCTGTTCCTTTATTCATATGAAGCATAATCAAGCACACACGCTTCATACTTAAACTTTTTACTAACAAAAATCACAGACGGAAACAACTAAGCTTTACGACAAACGCGACGATTTCGGCTTTCCCATCCTTGATTTTTCAGATATAAATAGTAATATCCCACAATCACCCGCATATGGAGTTTATATTTCACAAATGATCCGATATGCAAGGGCGTGTTCAACGTATGAAAATTTCATGTGCAAAGGTAAGCTACTCACTGACAAATTATAGACACAGGGATATCTAAAACTGCATTTGATGTCAACGTTCGCAAATTTTACGGTCGGTATAATAGTCTTTTTTGCGACCACTTTGTTTCCATATTTGAAATGTCGAGTTACCTGTTCGATGACGGTTGTTGAGACGTCTATACCAATTATAACGATGATTCGTTCCTCACGTATTTCATCTTAATTTGACTGTAGACGCATGGCGGGTGCAACCGGTCGATAGGGGATGATTACTCCTCCATGGCACCTGATCCCAGTTCTTGATTTCAAGAAGTCCGTGTTTGTCTATTTTTTACCATACTTGTACCTATATCCTGGACATCTTATAATTTATACCTTGGTATCTGAGACTTTTTCGATCTAATATGCCTTATTCAGTAAATATAAAAAAAAACAACATTTTGAACAATTTGCTTACGTGTTGATAATATACGAAATTTGCTTATACGTGAAAAAAGGGGGACCATCTACGCAAACCACGCCTATGATTAGACGTAATATGTAGATTAAGACATACTTTTCAGTTAAAAAAAACACATAACGCAAAGCGATAATTATCTAAATGTTACCGTTTGAGTGTTTCACTTACGACATAACTGGATTTATTATGAACCAGGAGAACGGATTTATAAAACAAACTTGGATTCGATGACAATCCTGCAAGTCCAGGAACCATTTTGGAAGGTAATGAGCCATTTCCAAAGTCAAGGAACGATTCTAGCCGGCGCGTTCATATTATAACATCGACTATCAGACAAAGGGATATAACTGCAATAAAATGTTAGCACTTTTGATTATTTGGAAAGCGTGTGGTTATATACAATATACGATTCAACATTTACGACCTTTTCCAGAGCCTTTATGGACGTTTGCAAAATTAATGCAGCATCAAGTGGGAGGTAGTTTCTCCCACGTTTATTTGAAATTTAGTCTTTGATTCTTAAGGGAAGTTATAAATGTTTAAAACTGAAGACCATTAGTTTTGAGTTAAAATGTCATAAGTATAAAGCTGTACTCTAAACCATTATTATAATGTTGTTGTACCCTATGTCATTGGTATAAAGCTGTACCCTATGTCATTGGTATAAAGCTGTACCCTATGTCATTGGTATAAAGCTGTACCCTATGTCATTGGTATAAAGCTGTACCCTATGTCATTGGTATAAAGCTGTACCCTATGTCATTGGTATAAAGCTGTACCCTATGTCATTGGTATAAAGCTGTACCCTATGTCATTGGTATAAAGCAGTACCCTATGTCATTGGTATCCTATATATTGGTTATAAAGCTGTACCCTATGTCATAATTGGTATAAAGCTGTACCCTATGTCATTGGTATAAAGCTGTACCCTATGTCATTAGTATAAAGCTGTATCCTATGTTATCAGAATAAAGATGTACCCTATGTCATTGGTATAAAGCTGTACCCTATGTCATTGGTATAAAGCTGTACCCTATGTCATTAGTATAAAGCTGTATCCTATGTTATCAGAATAAAGATGTACCCTATGTCATTGGTATAAAGCTGTACCCTATGTCATTGGTATGAAGCTGTACCCTATGTCATTGGTATAAAGCTGTACCCTATGTCATTGGTATAAAGCTGTACCCTATGTCATTGGTATAAAGCTGTACCCTATGTCATCAGAATAAAGATGTACCCTATGTCATTGGTATAAAGCTGTACCCTATGTCACTAAAACTAAAATTGTACTGTTTTTTGGCATCAAATAGTGGTCCTCCACGAGGTGAAAAACTGAATTAATCTCCTTAAATTCTTCTTAATTCTTCTTTTGGAATGTGATTTACCCAATACTGAACAACATTTCAGTAGTATAGTAACGAATGTAAAAAATATCAGATGGCAGGGTTAGTCTTAGACGGATTTCGGGTATATATTTCGAGATATTATTTGGCCTTGTATGATACCATTTTATCTTTAGAAAAAACACGCAAAAATTGGAGCTCAACTGATGAAGTCTAATTGACAGAAACGATATCGTCTTGAGCATTATAACTTTGGTATTATGTTTATAATATTTATAACCACTAGGTCGTTGCCACTGGTGGTGGACCGTTTGGAGTACCCCCCGAGGGTATACATAAACCTAGTATCTGGTATTTCGGTACCAGCTGTTCATCTTATGCTAAAGTAATATTTGGCACTGTTACCACCATTTAAATTCGAAAATTTCTTTTAAAGCTAAGATAGTCATTTTTTTACAGTGGTACGAGATAGACGGATTATGGCTATATATTTAGAGATATTATTTGGCCTTGTATGATACCACTTTATCTTTAGGAAAAACACGCACTTTTCAAATTGGAGCTCAACTGATGAAGTCCTAATTGACAGAAACCTATGTCAATAAATCGTCTTGTCATTAGCATTATAACTTTGGTATTATGTTTATAATATTTATAACCACTAGGTCGTTGCCACTGGTGGTGGACCGTTTGAGTACCCGAGGGTATACATAAACCTAGTATCTGGTATTTCGGTACCAGCTGTTCATCTTATACTAAAGTAATATTTGGCACTGTTACCACCATTTAAATTCGAAATTTTTTTTACAGTGCTTAGTCTTAGACGGATTTCGGCTCTATATTTAGAGATATTATTTGGCCTTGTATGATACCATTTTATCTTTAGAAAAAACACGCACTTTTCAAATTGGAGCTCAACTGATGAAGTCTAATTGACAGAAACGATGTCGTCTTAAGCATTATGACTTTGGTATTATGTTTATAATACCAAAGTATAAATCAATAGAATGTCCAGGACATAGATACAAATCCGGTAAAAATGTACCCCTAACATTGGTAAACACGGGACCTCTGGAAACCAATAGATGGGATCAGGTGCCATGGAGGAGTAAGCATCCCCTGTAGACCGGTCACACCCGCCATGAGTCCAATTGGTACAGACGTCTCAACAACCGACAGCGAAAAGGCAACTCAACATTTCACTTAGTGAAACAGAGTAGTCGCAAACAAGCCTATTATACCGACCGTAAAATTTGCGGAACGTATCCTTGACATTAAACGCCAGTTTTATTAAAGCGATATCCCTGTGTCAATAATTTGTCAGTGAGTAGTTTACCTCTGTATATGAAATCTTCATATGTTGTACACACCCTGGCATATCGGATCATTTGTGAAATATAAACACTATATGCGGGTGACTGAGGGATATTACTTCTTAAATATGGAAAATTTACGATGGGAAAGCCGAAATCGTTGCGTTTGTCGTATAGCTTAGTTCCTATTTTCCCGTCTGTGTTTATATTCAGTAAAATGTCTAAGTGTGAAGCGTGTGTGCTTGATTTCTGTTGTATCTTTAATTTCTAGTTCGATGGGATATATCGCATTGACATATGTATGAAAATTGTCATTATTAATTGAAAAAAACTGTCGTCGATATATCTAAATGTCAAATTAAAGGGCACCGCTAACTGTTTTTCTTCTTTTGATTCAGCAGTTTCTGAATATGAAGTCTGTACTACCTATTCGTCATGTCATGAATAAAGAAACAGGTCGGCTCTACCCAATAAAGGAGTCATTGAGTATAAAGCACAATTGGTTACCCCATAGGAATGTCCGACAGCTTTGTTGAAAGACCACGTTCTCTCCGAACATTATAAAATTATTGTATATTAGAAACCCCCAGCATGTTTTTATTATCAACTTCAGTGTATTTATGTGTCATTGGTAAAATCATGAGAATTGTGTTTGACGAAATAAGTATCATGATAACCAATGACTGTATATTTAAATTTTCGGGTACCACCTTTAGTGTAAAAAAACAGTCATTTTTCTATGATGCTGAAAAGTCTTTCTTTTAATTTTTTATGTGGAATAGTTGTGTAAAGAGTAGAAAACTCATATGTTTTGATACTGTGAATTCGATTGGTATAAAAATGTGTATAAAGTGCTTTCATTGGTATAAATTTTCTACAAGCTGTTCAGAATTTTTAAGTATCCACAGTATATGATTTACACTGTACCGCTTTTGGAATAAGCAACTGTACAGTATTGTTGAAGTTTCTCCTATGTCTTAACGGCTGTCAATATCTTGGTAAGGAGTAAAGATAAAGGTTTCATTGGTAGAACATTTGCTGGATCCTGCTATGTACCCCTATCTTTGCTTATATGTCATCAGGGTTTAATGAAGTTTAGGTATCCAATATAAATGTGGTAGCTCGAATTCGGTATCCGAATTTGTGAACAACATTTCAGTTATATAAAATGAGCGTAGACGGATACGTATATATTTCGACACGTGATTTTTGAAGGATCGCGTCCTTTGAAAGTGAGCTACGTGTGTATGTAAAGTAGGATTTCCAGAATTCGTATTATTATTTACCCAAGTTCTTCTAATAAACAATTATAGTAATGTGCCTTTACAAATAAAAACTATATTATTTGAGGCTTTGTCTGTACAAGCTGGTATATTTAGTACATATTTGGTAATGTAATCTATCCAGATACCATTTTATCTTTTCAGTTACTACTTCTGGATCATTAAATACAGAGGACATAATAACGTGTTTTCATGGAGGAGTCCCTTTAAGTTGTCTAATACGAGATTTTTATCAACCATCGTAAAAATTTATGACTTTCAGCCATTCAAACAAAGTTTACCTCTGTATATAACAATCTTCTGGTTCTACGTCATTTTCATCTTTGGCCCATCGTCTGGCATAATCTTCGACAGAATCCATAACTTAAACTGAAATTCTGACGCCAATTATAATGAAAATTGGGCTTCCGGTATTTAGGGCCCCTAAAAATAACTTTTTGAGGTTTCTGAATGAAGTCTTTATTTTCAACAATAGAAACGTCGCCGGTAATGACATTGCCCGATAGGATTGTATTTGAAAGGAGATGAATTTTCGGCACATGAACATGTTACAGTGTTGTGTAGAAGATGGTTGATGTGTAGGCACTGCAAAACCTGTTTGTAATTGAATAGCTTGGATGCGATGCTAGGTTTATAGCTACATGAAAAGCAAGGCGTGGTCTTCAGTTTAAAATATGGTGGAATACAAGACTGAACTGTTTTGTGATTTAGAACATTGCCAATGTTTAAAGCGTAGTAAAGGTGCCTTATAAAAACCTTTATTTGTAAATTTAAGTTTAAGGAAAAGACGTTTCTGTTCATAACAATCACCATCGTTGTCAGCCATTCAAACGCGTGCAGGCTCAAGCAGTCTGTGATAAATGAAGCGAGGGTAAATAATTTTTGATTATAATGGACGTCCAGTATGTATTTTGGGGTTGACGAATCAGTGTGTGTGATGGTTAGGGGTTCATTCTTGCTTCTTGAAAAAGTTTATTGAGATTTGTAAACGGAACAGAATAACGTTTGCTGCGAATGTGATGAAGACCCAATTTTTGTTAACGTAAGGTAAAAGAGATGAAAAAGTGACATCATGTATGGCAATAACCGTTTAATGGTGGGGGTAGAATACAAATGGAATGCACCCGACAATGACTTTCTCAGACAATCAGGACTCGCTGACTAGAGATGAGATATTTCATGGTTCAAAGATCAACTGTTTAAGCAATGTTCTTAAATATTTAGTTGAATAATCACATGATGTATAATTGCCTCAGTGATGTATATACAAGTAATATTTTATTTGGTAAATCTTCTAAAGCTGAGATACATGACTATTTTAAATTGTACTTACTGTACTAATGCTGATAACCGTGTATTATTTGCTGAATCTCCAGCTATATATAATTTTTTTAAAATATGATGTAGTTTTGACTGTTAAACATGGAATTTAAAATGTGAATGCTGATAAACCAAAGGTTGCGGTAGTTTCCAAAGTTCGAAGGAAGAAAATGATATTTTTGTGCAGTGTTGTTCAACTGTCAACTGTTAATGCTTTTCAATATATCGGAATTTTGAAAAAAAATCATTAAACAGAACCACGGTAGATTAGTACAACGCGAAAGTTGTGTTTTATGAAAGAAAGCAATGTTTTATGCATATAAAATGTAAAAAAAGAACTTGTCCCATTTATTTTTTGTGCAGAGGTTTGGGAACATAAAAAACAATATTATTCAATGGGGACGTCACCAAATGCCAATGAATGGCTTCACATTTTAGCCTATGTTCTGCACTTACGGCCAAATATACCAGCGGAAAAAAGAAACTGTATACTTAAAAGTTAAATAAAAACATAAAATGAATTCTTTGATCGCACTTTATTCTTAAAGGCATAGTTTAATATACTAAACGGGTGCTTGAGTTCTCAATTTCTTAAATATCGCGTTCGATTTGCCTTGTAGGCCACTTGACGGATGCTTTTCTGGAGTTTTGATCCTAAGGGACACGTGTTTAGTAATGGGATAGAATTTCGTGCATTTAGTGACAGTATTCAATGTATTCAAACAGGAAAAAACATTGATTTTTGGATTACAGTTTTGATTAAGAGATGCCTTGGGTAATTGAAAATGATCGTTTGCGTGCTATTGGGATGCTGGGGGCTATTAAAATAATGATAGACATAATACAACATAATACTTTGTATACGAATCTTTATATGGAATTACTAAGCTACACTTTTACTTTTTATTCTGGTATATTATTCTTCTACAAAAGTATAGTTGTATACCCATCTTGCAAGCAGGTGAATCCGTGATCAAGCTCCGGTTAAGGTCATTCGTAAGATTTATGTAAGCATGCGGTCACTTATCCTAACTCATTAGTATTCTTTATTTTATAATTCTGTTTTTTAAACATCATCGAATAGAACGTGGTTTCGTAATGAAAGTGATAATAGCATACGAAGACAATTATCACAGAATCTGAAAATACTGTTTTTTCTAATTTCCAGTTTATCGTCCTGTTGTTCCAATGCAAGGAAACCGATCCTCAAGTAGCATTTATACTTCACTATTGTATAAATTGAGAATATCTATCTTTGTGAAGTATAACTTCATGTATTAATTATATTATAATATTTCTCCTTGTACTGTACAACCTTTATTATGTATGTATTACTGATATTGTAATAGTTGTCCCTTTACTGTACAACCTTTATTCCGTATATATCACAGGTATTGTAATAGTGTCCCTTTAATGTTCAACCTTTATTATGTATGTATTACTGATATCATAATAGTTGTCCCTTTACTGTACAACCGTTATTCTGTATATATCACAAGTATTGTAATAGTGTCCCTTTAATGTACAAACTTTATTCTGTATATATCACAGGTATTTTAATAGTTGTCTCTTTAATGTACAACCTTTATTATGTATGTATTACTGAGATTGTAATACTTTCCCCATTTCTGTACAACCGTTATTATGTAATATGTGTCCCTTACTGTAGAACATTTTTATAATTCTGTTTTTGAAACATCATCGAATAGAACGTGTTTTCGTAATGAAAGTGATAGTAGCATACGCAAGACGCATATCACAAAATCAGAAAATGTTGTTTTTGTATTTTCCAGTTTAATATACAGCCGTTATTATGTATGTAATACTGATATTGTAATTGTTGTACCTTTAATGTAGAGTCATTATCATACATGTGTTACTGATATTGTAATAGTTGTCCCTTTAGTGTACAACATTTATTATGTATGTATTACAGATATTGCAATAGATGTCCGTTTACTGTACAACCGTTATTAGGTATGTATTACAGATATTGTAATAGTTGTCCCTTTAATGTAGAGCCGTTATTATGTATGTATTACAAATATTGTAATAGATGTATCTTTACTATACAACCGTTATCATGTATGTATTATTGATATTGTAATAATTGTCCCTTTAATGTACAACCGTTATTATGTATGTTTTTGTGATATTGTAATATTTGTCCCTTTACTGTAAAAACGTTATAATATATGTATTACCGATATTGTAAGAGTTGTCCCTTTACTGTACAACCATTATTATGTATGTATTACTGATATTGTAATAGTTGTCCCTTTAGTGTACAACCGTTATTATGTAGTCAGTCAGTCAGAGTTGATTTTACGTGCAGCGTGACTACTCAAAGCCCTTGCCACACGCCGAAGCTATCCCTGTAGCTCCAGAGAGGCTCCTTGTGTTTAACGTGCAGCCACGATGGACGTTTTTACACGTGCTCGCCCCTACGAAGTATTACTGAAATTGTAAAAGTTGTCCATTTAAGGTACAACCGTTATTATACATATATTACCGATATTGTTATAGTTGTCCCTTTACTGTACAACCATTATTATGTATGTTTTAGTGATATTGTAATAGTTGTCCCTTTACTGTACAACCGTTATTATACATGTAATACCGATATTGTAATAGTTGTCCCTTTACTGTACAACCATTATTATGTATGTTTTAGTGATATTGTAATAGTTGTCCCTTTACTGTACAACCGTTATTATACATGTATTACCGATATTGTAATAGTTGTCCCTTTAGTGTACAACTGTTGTTATGCATGTTTTAGTGATATTGTAATAGTTGTCCCTTTACTGTACAACCGTTATTATGTATGTTTTAGTGATATTGTTATAGTTGTCCCTTTACTGCACAACCGTTATTATACATGTATTACCGATATTGTAAGAGTTGTCCCTTTACTGTACAACCGTTATTATGTATGTATTACTGATATTGTAATAGTTGTCCCTTTAGTGTACAACTGTTGTTATGCATGTTTTAGTGATATTGTAATAGTTGTCCCTTTACTGTACAGCCGTTATTATACATGTATTACCGATATTGTAAGAGTTGTCCCTTTACTGTACAACCGTTATTATGTATGTATTACTGATATTGTAATAGTTGTCCCTTTAGTGTACAACTGTTGTTATGCATGTTTTAGTGATATTGTAATAGTTGTCCCTTTACTGTACAACCGTTATTATGTATGTTTTAGTGATATTGTTATAGTTGTCCCTTTACTGCACAACTGTTATTATACATGTATTACCGATATTGTAAGAGTTGTCCATTTAATGTACAACCGTTATTATGTATGTTTTGGTGATATTGTAATAGTTGTCCCTTTACTGTACAATCGTTATTATGTATGTTTTAGTGATATTGTAATAGTTGTCCCTTAATTTAAATAATTTCCGTGTTAGTGTATGGCAATGTTAATGCTAAAATGCAAATTAATTGAAATTTGTCAGGTTTGGCTTACTATTGAAAGAGAGTTAACTCTTAATCGAATCCAAGTCTAAAAAGTTGATTGATTTTCATCTATGCATACGGTTTGATCAAATCTATATCACACACAAACACACACACACACACACACACACACACACACACACACACACACACACACACACACACACACACAAGCACACACACACACACAAACACACACACAAACACACAAAGACACACGTCTATGTTGATGGTTGTGTTTTTCTTTGGTATAAAACAATACCCATGTCATTTGATAACTTCGCTCAAAGCTCGTTTATGAACATCCTTGATTATTATTATTTTAGTTTTTTAGATATGACTTAGCAATAATGTTAACCAAATGTTAAAGAAATCACGACATTTTTCATGAGAACTATGTTTTAAGACATACAGGAGAAAACTTCCTGTTAGATTTGGTTAATATATGTCCAATGATTCATGAGACCAAGTCATTTAAGTGGAAAAAGTAGATGAACGGACGACGGCTGATATTGGGTCATACATGTAGTGAGGTAACAAACGGACAGTGCTAAACAAACGGGACAACATCGGCACCTGAGCACCATCAACAAATGTGCAATGAGCTTTTAAATTTGAATTTGAATTTTGTTTTACGCGACACAAAAATTATTTTAGTTGCTTGGTGGTGGTTAGGTTTTATGGTTGAGAATGTAGCAAAGAAGAGACCACTTGTTTTCCGCAGGAATTTGGTAAACGTTCTCACAAAATCACCATTTGGTTCCAAAGGAACTCGATTGCAAGCTGATTAGAAGAGAGAGACTTCATGATGTAAAGCGCGATTGTCTAACCACGTGGTCATAATGCCTCACAAATGTTTAAAGAAAAACAAGCCTACATCCTATTATTATCCCATCACCAAGCCTACGACCCATGACTGTCACCAATATATAATAATAAAATTGGCAATATATTCAGATCTGTTAATATGCCTGGTATGGTTCCTCATACACTTTGGGAACTATATACTGGTGTCCACTATATGCTGGTCACCACTATATACTGGTGTCCACTATATACTGGTGTCCACTATATACTGGTGTCCACTATATGCTGGTCACCACTATATACTGGTGTCCACTATATACTAGTGTCCACTATAGGTCTACCAAGGTCAAGTGGCACATCCTGGTTCAATCAGATACCAAAACAATACAATACATTAAAAAAATAGGTTGTACAGGTAACACATATTGCCTTGCACGGACTCCATGTATTACTGAATCTCTAATACTTTTGTGACGACATGTGGCTTGTCACCCTGTTATGATTTGATTTAGACTGGTTGTGTTTGTAAACATGTGCCAATTTACCTTGGTAGACCTGTACAGTTATATAATTGATTATTTCGATTGTTTCAATATGAATAATTACGTGAATAATTGATGGGAAACCTGCTACATTTACTGTCTTAGAGAAATAATTATTTTGAAAAGTAAAAATAAAAATAAATACCCGCCATTATTTGCAATCAATAAAAGACCCCCCCCCCAAAAAAAAAAGAAAAATCGGACTACATGTTTTGTTTTAATTTGAGTTCAACTACTGCAGTCCTATTGACAACTATAATCGAGGAGTGATGTGGTATACATAAAGTGATATGAAGGTGAAAAAATTTACATGCACATTTTATGTGATATTCCATTTCATATATATTCTAAAGAGACCATGTGGTGGTTAGAACAACAAATATATGTCTAAAATTGCAACCATCTTGCCAAACGTATGCTGTAATATCAGTTACTTTTTTGTCCTCTATACTTTGAGCATTGCAAATTAACTTTCGGTATTTTTTACGAGTGGTCAATAAATACGTGCTATTTGCAGTTAATATACATTCTATTCGTATTTCTTTTTTGCGTTTATTTTCGTACATCATCATTTTATAACTAAATCAGGCAAAGCTGGTGTTTTTCGGCGTTTCAAAACATTCATTTCTAAAATGTCCACGTGCCGGGTATATCGGGTGATCTCGACCCATTTTTAACTCGTCCCATCGCACTTTGGCTCAAAAGTAAATTTGGTGTATTAAGTCTGTTCAAGGAGAAGCAGAAAGACAGAGAGAGGAGTTTTGTGGTGGTGTCGTCCAGATCGATAACGGGCGTTTCGTCCCGCAATACGTTTTGATCTTTGACAATTTTACTTTTACAACTACTATCAAACTTCTAAATATTTATTGTTTTCGGTAAAGATTAATGGTTAATATATTTACCTTCATGTTAGACCGATTTTGCAATGCTACAAGGAGTGGCTGGGCTCAGACACAGATGTTGCTTCACCCTGGTTGATAATGGCTTTCTAACGACACTCAAAGTTTGAAATGCTAAAATCACTTTTGAGAAACATATACAGTGTCCCATGACAATGATGTAAAAAAAATAGTGAAGGTTAATCAAGCGGTAGATACAGAAAATATACTGCGTGACCGGGGAGATATGGTTATAGATATGTTTCATTGATCGACCAATGAAAACACCGATATTCTATTCTGGCGGATAACAAATGTTTATATCGCACTCAGAAATGCAGAAAGTTATGCCCGACTCTACAGAACCATGTCACGATGACCCACTGTTCTGACAGCTTTTGAGTAGACTGACTGGTGGCAGTGGTAAAATAACTAGATATTTTGGAGTCTTCCATCCTAGAAATCCACTAGTCTTCACACCAACTCATCATTTGGTCAAAGGGATGAGTGAATGCGAGGTCAAGACACAGGCACACAATAGCTTCTAGATCTTCTGCAGGTGTGGTTAAGAGATGTGGACCCCTGAGTTAACGGGCCAGAACACCAAAACACCCTGTCATAAGTTTGGTTGAGGTTTGCACGTTCTGGAGTGTTTTTAAACTGTTATGAACCAACATACAGGCATGAACCAAGATATTTTAGCCAAATGAAATATTGGTTAGTCACTTGATTTAGAAAGGTCAATGACTATTGAATTTGATCCCAAAAATGTTTTTAATTTTACATAACATGGTGGTGACAGAAGCCTGGACTGGGGGTTTACTTGCTTTTTGTTTTCTTTTTAGTCAAACAACCCTTTGTAACTGATGCTGTGTACATTGTCAAAACATAGCTGTCTGTGATCACATCATACAGTAAAACCTCTCTTTTGAGTGGCAGTATGATAGAACTTGAATTGAAAATGACAAAAACATAATCCAGAAAATTAGCCAATTAGAAAAACATCACCCAGAAAATTAGCCAATGACAAAAACATTATCCAGAAAATTAGCCAATGACAAAAACATTATCCATACAATTAGCCAATTACAATATTTTCAGTCATAATCATGAAAAAGTTATTCAATGGGTGCATTGGCTACATGCAGGGTGAGCCCTGCATACTCATACATACACATCTACACACATACATATAAGAAAACTGAGACATTTAAAAAAATACATGCAACAAACTGGTGGAACGGAGACTTGTAAACCTTTTTTTTACCTGGACGAGTTTAAATGTAAGGTAATAATGTATAACATTAGAATTACACTGACTAATAATTAAATGTTTCTACTTGTCATCATACCTAAGAAAGTATACAACAAGAAATAAAACATTTTCCCCGTGCAGCTTGTCATAACCAAAAATGAAAAGAATCGTCTGTATGATAATCAAAAAGTTACTCCGGGCCGCCATCTCATGTAAATTGGACAATATATTAAAGGGCATGCATACAGACATGCACTTATATACAGAGAGATGCACAGGCTGACAAAAATAGACAAGCACAAACACACATGTAATGGTGTAGAAGATTTATAGACTCATGTGTCTGTCTCTGTTTATTTGCATGTCTTTTTGTCTCTGTCTCTGTGATTTTTGTCTATCTTTCTCTGTCTTCTATCACTGTCTTTGTCTGTGTCTTTATCTCTCAGTCTGCCTCTGGCTTGACTTGTGTCTGTCTCAGACAGGTATAGTCTGGCTGTCTCTGTTTTCTCTATGTGTCTTTGTCTATCCATATATATATCTCTGATTCACTTTCTCTCTGTTTGTCTCTATTTCTCTAAATGTCTTTGTTTTTCGATCTGGCTGCTTTTGTGTCTGTTTTTCTCTGTTTGTGTCTGTCTGTCTGGTTTTGTCTCTGTGTGTCTGTATCTCTATTTGTTTCCATGTCTGTGTTTTTCTCCCTGTCAGTTTTTATCTCTATTTATCTGTGTGTGTTTGCTTTTGTCTCTGTCTGTCTGTCTTTTGAATCTCAGACATGTGTCTCTTGTATGTGTCTGTATGTCTTTTTGTCTGTACCTGTCTGTTTCTACCTTTCTGTGTCAGTCTCTTTATCTGTTCTGTCTATCTCCATCTCTCTTTGTCTGTTTGTCCTTTTTTGTTTGCCTGTGTCGTTTGTGTCTCAGACATGTTTGTCTTGTATCTATGTAACTATCTGTCTTTGTATCTGTTTATGGGTCTATCTATCTGCCTTTTCCGCGTCTGTCTATCTGTTCCTGTCTGTATTTATCTGTGTGTCTCTCTACTTGTGTTTCTCTGTCCCTTTGTGTATTTCACGTTCTTTCTCGTTCTGGATCTGACTTTTGTGTCTCAGACATGTGTCTATTGTCTGTGTCTGTCTCCCTTCGTCTCTCTTTACCTGTGGATGTCTATTTCTACCTGTCTGTCTGTTTCTATGTTTGTCCTTGTCTCTTTTGTTTTTGTCTCTCTCTATGTGTCTGTTTAAGTGTGTCTGTCTGTCTTTTCCGTGTCCGTCTTTTTATCTGTCTTTGCCTGTCTTCCTCTCTGTCTCTCTTTTTCTCTGTTACTCTGTTTGCCTGTTGGTCTGACTTAGTCTGTGTGTGTTTGACGCTCTGTCTGACATGTGTTTTAGACATGTCTGTCTCTTATCTGTGTCTCTATGTCTTTCTGTATGTCTGTTTATGTGTCTGTCTGTGTCTTTCTGTCTTTGTGTCTGTCTGTGTCTTTCTGTCTTTGTGTCTCTGTCTTTGTCTCTATTGCAGTATGTCTGTATGTGTATGTATTTCAGTCTCTATTTCTGTCTCTCTGATTGCGTTTTTCTCTCTGTCTGTTTTTGTCTATCTATCTTTGACTGTATTTCTCTGTGTGTCTGTTTTTTGTCTTTTGCCTTATTTCTGTCTCTTTGTTTGTGTTTTCTTTCTATGTCTTTCGTTGTCTTTTTATTGTTGTCTGAATGTCTTTGTCTCTGTATGTCTTTATCTCTGTCTATCTTTGTCTCTGTCTGCATTGTATCTATCTTTGACTGAGTTTATCCTTTTCTGTCTCTCTATCTGTCTTTGTCTCTCTATCCATGACTTTCTCTGTGTATCTCTGTCTGTCTATGCTTCTGTTTATCTGTTTCTCTCTGTCTTTGTATGTTTTTCTCTCTGTCTTGTCTTTTTGTCTTTTTCTGTATCTTTGTTTTTTCCTATATTTGTCTGTCTTTTTGTCTCTATTTCTCTCTCCTTATCTTCTATTTTTGTCTCCGTCTTTTTCTCTATCTTTGTCTGTAGATCTATTGTCTTTATGTCTGTATGTGTCTGTCATCTGTCTGTCTGTTTTAGTCTCTCTGTCCATGGCGTTCTCTGTGTGTCTGTCTATCTTTGTCTGTCGGTGTCTTTATATCTGTCACTGTATGTCTTTCTCTGTTCTATTTTTGTTTCTGTCCTTGTCACTGTCTTTGTCTGTGCATATATTTGCTGTCCTTTCTCTCTGTTTCTCTCTCTGTGTCTTCTGTCTGTGTCTGTCTTTTTCTCTGTCATTGGTTCTGTCTGTTTTGTCTCTATCTCTGTATGTCTCTGTCCTTCTCTCTCTGTCTGTCTCTGTCTATCTGTATTTGTCTCTATGTCCTTATCTCTCTTTGTCTCCGTATCTTTCTGCCTGTCTTTCTGTCTGTTTTTGTCTCTGTCTCTCTGTTTCTGTCTGTTTTTCTCTTTGTGTCTTTTCTTTGTCTTTGTCCTTTTTTCTCTTTGTCGTAGCCTGTAATTCTGTGTCGTTCTGTCTTTTTCTCTCTCTTTCTTTGTCTATGCCTGTCATCTCTGCCCATATATTTCTCTCTGTGTCTATCCATCTTTGTCTCTGTTCTCTGTTCTCTGTCTTTTTTCTGTTTTTGCTTGCATCAGTGTCTGTCCTTGTTCCTCTGTGTCCGTTTTTGTGTCTCACACATTTGTCTCTAGCCTGTGTCTGTCTGTCTATGTTTGTTTTTTATCTCTGCCTATGTCTTTCTGTATCTGTCTGTCTTTGTCTCTGTCTCACTGGCAAGTTGATGCAGAATTTATTCTTTATCTATTAATATAAAACTTTTTTTTTAATATTGGAAAATAGGTGAAAAATTTGTCAATGGATTGCTAGCTATTTATCAACTAAAGTATTAAATGGCTTAAACCATGTCACATATCTGCATCATTTATAGTGGGAAACATCTCAGGGACTAGCCTGATAGCTTATATAAAACTCTCAACATAGGCCTACTGACAATACATCTGGTGAGATAAATCTCTTAAGAGAGAACTATTAATTGCTTTGTCCAATACTGCATTACAAGTACTGAGATGAAGATTACTGACAATTTATACAAACAATACCTATAGTGAAATATATTTCACTGACTAAAGTGAGAAATGACATAAATCATGTTTGATATTGGCATTACTCACAGTGAGATTCCTCTCAAGACCGAGAGCTTATATATAACTGTATGGGCCTATTGATAATACAATTTGACATACAGACGCATCTGACTGATGTTATATACTGACAATACCTGTCGTGAAATAAATCATTTTGTTTTGCATTATTTAAATGAGAATTGACGCATATCTTGGCATTACTCATGGTGAGATGCATCTCACTAACTAAATAGATAACTGATAAGTGTTATGTCAAATGCTGGAATCACATGTAGTGAAATGCACTTCATTGACATACTGACAGTGGATATGGTGGGATATTTCACACTCTTCATTGACATACTGACAGTGGATATGGTGGGATATTTCACACTCTTCATTGACATACTGACAGTGGATATGGTGGGATATTTCACACTCTTCATTGACATACTGACAGTGGATATGGTGGGATATTTCACACTCTTCATTGGCATACTGCCAGTGGATATGGTGGGATATTTCACACTCTTCATTGACATACTGACAGTTAATATGGTGGGATATTTCACACTCTTCATTGACATACTGACAGTGGATATGGTGGGATATGTCACACTATTTCTCAGTAACTAATGTGAAAACTGATAAAAACCATGTCAGATATCGGCATAATTCATAGTGAGATGTATCTCACTGACTGGAGTGAGAACTTATATACAAATCTTTATATAGGCTTAATCACAATATATCTAGTGAAATAAATATAAATGACTAAAGTCAGACTGATGAATGATATGATTATTACTGGCATTTAATGTAGTGGTATGTATCTTACTGGCATCTTACGGTACTTATTGTGAGATATCAATGGCATTAAATTTAGTGATATGTATCTTACTGGCATCTTACGGTACTTATAATGAGATATCAATGGCATTAATTGTAGTGATATACATCTTACCTGCATCTTATAGTATTTATAGTGAGATATCAATGGCATTAAATGTAGTGATATACATCTTACTGGCATCTTATAGTATTTCTAGTGAGATATCAATGACATTAAATGTAGTGATATGCATCTTACTGGCATCTTATAGTATTTCTAGTGAGATATCAATGACATTAAATGTAGTGATATGCATCTTCCTGGCATCTTATAGTATTTATAGTGAGATATCAATGACATTAAATGTAGTGATATACATCTTACTGGCACCTTATAGTATTTCTAGTGAGATATCAATGACATTAAATGTAGTGATATGCATCTTACTGGCACCTTATAGTATTTCTAGTGAGATATCAATGACATTATATGTAGTGATATGCATCTTACTGGCATCTTATAGTATTTCTAGTGAGATATCAATGACATTAAATGTAGTGATATGCATCTTACTGGCATCTTATAGTATTTCTAGTGAGATATCAATGACATTAAATGTAGTGATATGCATCTTACTGGCACCTTATAGTATTTCTAGTGAGATATCAATGACATTAAATGTAGTGATATGCATCTTACTGGCATCTTATAGTATTTCTAGTGAGATATCAATGACATTAAATGTAGTGATATGCATCTTACTGGCATCTTATAGTATTTCTAGTGAGATATCAATGACATTAAATGTAGTGATATGCATCTTACTGGCATCTTATAGTATTTCTAGTGAGATATCAATGACATTAAATGTAGTGATATGCATCTTACTGGCACCTTATAGTGTTTCTAGTGAGATATCAATGACATTATATGTAGTGATATGCATCTTACTGGCACCTTATAGTATTTATAGTGAGATATCAATGACATTATATGTAGTGATATGCATCTTACTGGCATCTTATAGTATTTCTAGTGAGATATCAATGACATTATATGTAGTGATATGCATCTTACTGGCACCTTATAGTATTTCTAGTGAGATATCAATGACATTATATGTAGTGATATGCATCTTACTGGCATCTTATAGTATTTCTAGTGAGATATCAATGACATTATATGTAGTGATATGCATCTTACTGGCATCTTACTGTACATATTGTGAGATATCAATGGCATTAAATGTAGTGATATACATCTTACCTGCATCTTATAGTATTTATAGTGAGATATTAATGACATTAAATGTAGTGATATGCATCTTACTGGCATCTTATAGTATTTCTAGTGAGATATCAATGACATTATATGTAGTGATATGCATCTTACTGGCATCTTACTGTACTTATTGTGAGATATCAATGGCATTAAATTTAGTGATATACATCTTACTAGGATCTGTTGTACTAATAGTGAGATATCAATGACATTATATTTAGTGATATGTATCTTACTGGCATCTAACGGTACTTATAATGAGATATCAATGGCATTAAATGTAGTAATATGCATCATACTAGGATCTTACGCTACTTATAGTGAGATATCAATGGCAGATTCCAATTAAAAAACCTCTCACTTGCTAGTCCCTTGTTAAACATTGTACAAATGTATATATCAACTCTTACTCTTTTGTTTGTTTGAATAGTGGTTTATGCCTCACAACATTATTTCAGCAGTTATATGGTACTGGAAGCAAGTTTCTAATACCGGAGGCGAGAACCTGGTTACCAGCTTTCCTCACTATTAAGACAACCTAACTGACTGTCTTAAAGTGGTCTGATTTATGGGGTGTTACAGTAGAATATCACGATTAAGAGAACCTAACTGACTGACTTAAAGTGGTCTGATTTATGGGGTGTTACAGTAGAACCTCACTATTAAGAGAACCTAACTGACTGACTTAAAGTGTTCTGATTTGTGGGGTGTTACAGTAGAACCTCACTATTAAGATAACCTAACTGACTGACTTAAAGTGGTCTGATTTATGGGGTGTTACAGTAGAATCTCACTATTAAGAGAACCTAACTGACTGAATTAAAGTGGTCTGATTTGTGGGGTGTTACAGTAGAATATCACGATTAAGAGAACCTAACTGACTGACTTAAAGTGTTCTGATTTGTGTGGTGTTACAGTAGAACCTCACTATTAAGAGAACCTAACTGACTGACTTAAAGTGGTCTGATTTATGGGGTGTTACAGTAGAATCTCACTATTAAGAGAACCTAACTGACTGAATTAAAGTGGTCTGATTTGTGGGGTGTTACAGTAGAATATCACGATTAAGAGAACCTAACTGACTGACTTAAAGTGTTCTGATTTGTGGGGTGTTACAGTAGAACCTCACTATTAAGAGAACCTAACTGACTGACTTAAAGTGGTCTGATTTATGGGGTGTTACAGTAGAATGTCACTATTAAGAGAACCTAACTGACTGACTTAAAGTGGTTTGATTTATGGGGTGTTACAGTAGAATCTCACTATTAAGAGAACCTAACTGACTGAATTAAAGTGTTCTGATTTATGGGGTGTTACAGTAGAATCTCACTATTAAGAGAACCTAACTGACTGACTTAAACTGGTCTGATTTATGGGGTGTTACAGTAGAATCTCACTGTTAAGAGAACCTAACTGACTGACTTAAAGTGGTCTGATTTGTGGGGTGATACAGTAGAATCTCACTATTAAGAGAACCTAACTGACTGACGTAAAGTGTTCTGATTCAACCAATCTACAATTATATATTTCATGTAATTCTTTCTCGTGTATTTAACCACGGAAGTTTGTAAATGTTGGTGAAACCTTAAATCAAGCTAAGCAGGGTTAAAGATGATAAAGAGGTCGATTTAAAATAGTAAGTACTCGGAAATCTCTCAAACAAGCAAGTCCCTACTTTATTAATATTCATTACATTCAGTACAACATTATAGTATTATTAGTGCAGACCTGCATATAACAAGGTCAATCCTGAACATGCCTTAAGATTACAATACTTCCGTGTCTATTGTAATTCAGATATCGCCATGCTTAAGGGATTTATGATTATAGTTACTTTTCACTTCTTGAATATACGTGAGTATTTATTTATTTGATTTTGTAAATCACATTGACATGTATAAGTTGAGAATTATTTAGTTACACTTCAAGGTATTAACGACAGATCGTCCGACATACAATATTGTGAACAGTGGACATTAATAAGTCACCATTACTGTCTGTCAACAAATCAAACACTTTAAAAACCAAACTAATTTAAACCATGGTGATGCTTTTCCCTATCACGTAAACATTTTGTTGATAAATGTAGACTTTAGAATACACAAGTCCTAAAGCTTTGGCCTAATGGCGTCCACAAATAAACTAGAGCATTAGGAAATTGGATAACCATTGATCCATTTGGACTCAAAGTAACTCAATCAAGTATCCCATTATGTTTCAATGCTGCCTGGTCATATATGTCTTGATTCCCAGTACAATCAAGAGTTGAAGATAATGTATGATCTTCTGTACCAATTATTACAGACGATGCAACAAGAACAACAACAGCAGAAGAAGAGAAAATAGAAACTAAATTGTGTAACCACCATAAACAATATAATATCATACATAAATTTGGGACACGGCATTTTGCAATTGACAGAAGTAAAATAATATGGGGATGGAAATAAAACTTACTTCAAATTCAGACGATGATTTCTAACATATGATACTATGATACTCATTTATGTTCATTTTAGAAGTTCAAAGCAGGTACTTGTACATAAAGACCAAGTTGACATGGGCCGACGCACGTGACAGATGTCACACATCTTACAATGGCACACTTGCAGCCTCACCGCTAGATGGAGCAAATGATATAAAAACATGTGTTAAAAATGATGAATTCTGGACTGGTATCTTCTCTGAAGTATCATCGTCGATATCAATTGAAGGTCGTATGCTTGTTTGGATCATGGATGATAGAAAAATGCATATATTTACGTGATGTTGCTCATGTATATGCTAACTTTAAAGATATAATAGATTTAGTATTGTACACCACAAAGCCGGATGTTAACATTTCGAATTACAATCAGACCATTATGTCTAAGTAAATAATCATGCAGTTGTGACAAAATTAATAAGATTAAGCAGTATGAGTTGGATGAAATATATATACGTAAATTGTAAATATTGAGAAGAAAGTAACACAGCGATGACAATGTGGGCTTATTCAGCAGAAAACTACCAATGAGTATAATGAAATCTATTAAAAAAGAAAATGTATCAAAACTATAAGGAAATTATCGTCTAGTGAAAGAGAAGAATATAACAGCACAAGCTTCACGCTGTCATTACCAATCTAGCCACCGAGTTTTCTTTTCATTATAAATATCACGTTCTGTATTGTAATCAATTAATATTTTACTTGGATACAAATGATATAATTAGACGAATGTTTATTTCAGGCTGCTTTAATACCACACAAAAGCCGACGATTATCATGGGAAATAACTCTGTACAGGCATGTCAGAAATATTGCAGAGCACTAGTCAAATCTTCGTCAACTTTTGCAATTAGTGTAAGACTCACATACAATGGACGATTGTAATAATCCTGATAAGTCATTTCATAACATCTCTAATTTCAGCGCAATATACATTTTATTTGTTTTACAACAATGAATAAACAAGTTAGACAAGTTGAATTACTATATTTTGTTGGCTCTGATGTTGACGTCAGAGAACGTTTTTAATGAGGAAATCAAAGAAAAGACATCTGACGTGTTTCTTTATTTAATATCAGGATCCAGCTGTGGTTGCATTGGTGAGAAACAGGTGCTACTAGGGCACCGATAATGACCCACAATTAAATTTTCGCGCATATAGAAATATCAAAAGCAAAAACGTTTCGTATGGGTTGCCAAAACCATATTACATGTAATGAGTTATTAATAAGTTTTTCAGTTAAATCTATTTCTTCTCCAGTTATATATAGTTTACTCAGTTAAACTTAGTTTTTAAGCAGTAAATGTAAATTTCGAGAAAGTGACCCTAATTATTCTCAGATAAACAGGTTTTTCATCGACAAAAAAACTATTTTTCTCAACTTATGGTAGTTAGACCTAGTTTTTCTCTAGTGACTGCGGGGTTGTGAAAAATAGGTTTCATCAATAACAAAGGTTCATGTCACCAATGTGATTTTGGTCTGTCTTACATTTATCATTCTAGATTTTATAGATAAACTTCAAAATTAATTATAAAATCTTAAGAGGAATAATACTCGGAAACTAGTTTTCAAGTTATTAATTTCTTTTCATTATATTCTACTTTATCTGAAATGTAATTTATAGATCTTTAGGGGCAGGAACCAGGGTGCATTTGTTACTAATTGTATCATGGTGAAATGTCTACGTCTGTTTTCACTCTATATGTTTATGTCAGACTTCATTTCTAAAGCTGACGGGAAGTATTTCGTTCTAAAGAAACATTAGAGATATATTATTTGACGGCGTCTGTTTCTGAGTATAAATTGTTCCATTCTTCTTTGTCTAATATACAGAGAAACAGATGTATCTGTAATGTGACACGAGACACAGTGAAACAGCGAGTGAGTGACAACAAATGTAACATTACATGTGACCAGATCGCTTACTGTGGAGGTCCAGAATTATTTACATTATATAAGTCAAGTAGGTTCTGACATTTTGTTTTAATTTTTACTGGGAACTATAGAGAAAGGCTAGCGAGATGTTAAACGTGTGTTTCATCCATTCCTCAATTTTTTCAGTTATATTGTTGTGACAAGTTTTAATCGTACAGGAGACAAACCGGTTGCATTGTGACTCAGATGAGCCCACCCTCCTTCTCCGAGTACATTTGCTAACTACCTCACTAAAATCAGCTTAGAGTCCAGTGAGGCTCGTGAAGACTTCCTGTGGAGGTCAGAAACCGGATGCAGAAGGTTCCTCGCTATTGTTTACTTTACCTAGTACCATACATCTTTCGTTGTCTTCTCCTTTAAGATCAATCGAGAGAATAACAATAACGTATGGCAATTGACTCCTGTTTTTGGTTCCGAGTGTTTGATATAATTTTTGTTTTCTAATAAATTTCTCTCTTTTATCAGTCTTTATCAGGATCGATAACTTAATAAGAGAAAATTCGAGACAAACATGAATTAATTATTAGTTTAGTTATTGTAAAATATAAGGTATTTGTAAATGTGTGGGGATCGAGTAATGATGTGTTATTTTGTCTTAACCCAAGAAAACTTTTTAAGACAAACGTTTTAATGAGTTGCAAGAACAATTACTTTTAATAGAAGATTCAGTTTCAAGACAAGCACGTTTTACGTTTATTGTAATTATAGTTAGTGTGTAAAAAAGAGGAAAAATAATATTGTGTTTCCTTCAGCCGGCACACAACAGGAACATGATTTTGACGAGCTATGTGACGCTTTTAGTTGTGATTCTGGAGAATTGAAAACCGAAAGTAAAGATTGCCAGGAAAAATACCGGGCTATATGTGGTGAGCGTTTTTCTTTATATCTCACTGTATATGTGGTGCGTGTTTTCTGTACATTTCACTATATTTGTGATGAGTGCTTTCTATACATCTCACTATATATGTGGAGTGTTTTCTATACATCTCACGGTATATGTGGTGAGTGTTATCTATATATATCCCTGTATATCTATACATCTCACGGTATATGTGGTGTTTTCTATATATCTCACGGTATATGTGTTGAGTGTTTTCTATATATCTCACGGTGTATGTGGTGTTTTCTATAAATCTCATGGTATATGTGGTATTTCCTATATATCTCACGGTATATGTGGTGAGTGTTTTCTATATATCTCACAGTATATGTGGTGTTTTTCTATATATCTCACGGTGTATGTGGTGTTTTCTATATATCTCACGTTATATGTGGTGTTTTCTATATATCTCACGGTATATGTGGTGAGTGTTTTCTATATATCTCACGGTGTATGTGGTGTTTTCTATATATCTCACTGCATATGTGTTGAGTGTTTTCTATATATATCACGGTGTATGTGGTGTTTTCTATAAATATCATGGTATATGTGGTATTTCCTATATATCTCACGGTATATGAGGTGAGTGTTTTCTATATATCTCACGGTGTATGTGGTGTTTTCTATATATCTCACGGTATATGTGGTGAGCGTTTTCTATATATTTCACGGTGTACGTGGTGTTTTCTATATATCTCACGGTGTATGTGGTGTCTTCTATATATCTCATGGTGTATGTGGTGAGCGTTTTCTATATATCTCACGGTGTACGTGGTGTGTTCTATATATCTCACTGTATATGTGGTGAGTGTTTTCTATATATCTCACGGTGTATGTGGTGTTTTCTATATATCTCATTTCATATGTGGTGAGTGTTTTCTATATATTTCACGGTGTATGTGGTGTTTTCTATACATCTCACGGTGTATGTGGTATATTCTATATATCTCATGGTATATGTGGTGAGTGTTTTCTATATATTTCACGGTGTATGTGGTGTTTTTTATATATATCTTACGGTGTATGTGCTGTTTTCTATACATATCACGGTGTATGTGGTATTTCCTATATATCTCACGGTATATGTGGTGAGTGTTTTCGGTGTATATGTGGTGTTTTTCTATATATGTCACGGGTGTATGGTGTTTTCTATATTCTCCGATGTATGTGGTGTTTTTTAAATATATCTCACATGTAGTGAGTGTATATCTCACGGTGTATGCGGTGAGTGTTTTCTGTATATCTATCGTGGTATTTTCGGTATATCTATGTACGGTGTTTTCTGTATATCTCACTGTTTTCTGTATATGTCACTGGTGGTATTTTCTGTATCTCACTGTATACGTGGTATTTTCTGTATATCTCACTGTATACGTGGTGTTTTCTGTATATATCTCACGGTGTATCTCACGGTATATGTGGTGTTTTCTATATATCTCACGGTATATGTGGTGTTTTCTCACGGTGTATGTGGTGTTTTCTTATATCTCACTGTTTTCTATATATCTCACGGTGTATGTGGTGTTTTCTCTATATCTCACGGTGTATGTGGTGTTTTCTATACCTCTCACAGTGTATATGGTGTTTTCTATATATCTCACGGTATATGTGGTGAGTGTTTTCTATATATCTCACGGTATATGTGGTTAGCGTTTTCTATATATATCACGGTGTGTATGGTGTTTTCTATATATCTCGCGATGTATGTGGTGTTTTTTAAATATATCTCACGGTATATGTAGTGAGTGTTTTCTATATATCTCACTGTATACGTGGTATTTTCTGTATATCTCACTGTATACGTGGTATTTTCTGTATATCTCACTGTATACGTGGTATTTTCTGTATATCTCACTGTATACGTGGTATTTTCTGTATATCTCACTGTATAAGTGGTATTTTCTGTATATCTCACTGTATACGTGGTATTTTCTGTATATCTCACTGTATACGTGGTATTTTCTCTATATATCACTGTATATATGTAAACATACACAATGTTACTGATTATCTGGCTACCATGTGCTGTATTGACTAAAATACCTGATGGGCAACACAATCGGGTAGATATGCAAATCAATATTCCCTTAGTGTGTGGAATGTTGGAGAAAATCAGACATCTTTTAGAACTGAATTTTGTTATTAGTAATGTTAAAAAGAATATATTCATACCTGTGAATAAAAAATCCTCCTATGAAAGAAACTCATGTATGCAAACTCTTTCTTTCAAATCACGGCATCATTATCATGACGTCACTATATATGTTCTGTTGTCAGTTTGATATGAAAGGTGTGACAGTGAACTTTTGAGGTAAAATGTATTTCACCTAGTGTTGATATTTGGTTTATGTATTTTACTTCAAGCTCTTAACAGTCGTAAATGACCAAATCAAACACGAAATCTGGTAGAATTAACATCTAAAACAAAAAAACGACGACATCTGAAAAATTCTTGGCATAGACAATATATCGACGGCACTTTGTATTCTTATTTATATGTATGTTTATCAATAAAGGCATGGAGGGAAACTACTCATTCATATGTTGCCATGGAATATAAGGTATTTCTACCCTCAGGATTGCAAATATAAACAAATCTCAAATACTAAAGTATAAATCTTAAGGATGTCCAGGATATATATACAAATCTGGTAAAAATGGACAAACACTGACCTCTGGAAACCAAGAGGTGGGATCAGGTGCCATAGAGGAGTAAGCATCCCGCTCAACCTCTCAAACCCACCGTGAATCCAGTCAAGTGAGGAACGAATCCTCGATACAACTGGTACAGAAGTTTCAACAACCGCCAACGAAAAGGCAACTCAACATTCAGTGAAACAGTGACCGCAAAGAAGACTTTTATACCGACCGTGAAATTTGCTGAATCTTGACTGAAAGTTGATGTGAAACCCACGGTTTTTACAACGTTTTGCAACCCTCGTGTAGAATTACCTTATATTTCATGGGGACATATAAAATAATCCTGTAGTATCCTAGACAGAAAAACAAACAAACAAATAAAAAACAGCAATCTCATCAGAATCAGAATCACCTCAGTTGAAATATTACCTAATGATGAAACTGATGATATAGAAGTAAATTGCATCTTTTGTAAACGATATTTTATTAACATTTCTATCATTATCATTTCAGTAAATATAACCGCATATGATAAAACGGTTAACTGGACAGATGGAATGTATTGGTGTCTGTCCTCCTATCAGCGTTACCTACTGTCTGTGAAAAATGATAGCATTTGTAGACAAAACGTTATTAAAGATAAAAAGGTTTATTGGAATGGGAGCTTTAGGTCACAGCGTTTCAGAAGAGATAAAGGTATGAGAAAATATATATTTATTTCAGTTTTAATTTATTTTGATACATGCAGTAGCTACATTTTCATACCCGCCTTCAGTCCACAGCCAAATTCGTATGAAATAAGTTACAATCGTTATAAAGTACAAACAACAGTTTTCTGGACATTGAGTGAAACACAACGATTTCGAACAAGATTATTATACAGAATGAGAAAATTGTGAAATGTTAACATCAAAGACCACTCCTGATATCACTGTGACCACAACTGGATTGTCAGTAGTTTGTTCAAATGTTGAACATGGGCTTTTATCTGCAAAATATAAAAACACAATATGAAGGCGAAAAAAGGAGATAACTACTTAAATGTGGAAAATGATATGAAAATCAAAATTCGAACATTTGTTATTATAAGAATCATGTACGTTATAATGATAAATAAAACAGAGTTAGTTGTTGATCAAGATCCATTATATATTAGAGAGATCATCGTTTCTCTCTTACGTGCCAGATGATAGATCAGACAGATGGTCAACGATTCCATCTGCCCGAGGACGGCGACATCATTAGAATTTACAGGCAAAGTGTAATGTTTTCTTGTTTAGGTCTAGACCTTCGGTATAATAAACAAATTTGTTGCTTGTTCAACATATGAACATTTCATATATAAATATAAACTACTCACTGACAAATTATTGACACAGGGGTATCGAAAACCGCATTTAGTGTCAACATTCCGAAACTTTTACGGTCGGTAATATATTCTGGTTTGCAATAACCGTTTTACTCAGTGAAATGTTGAGTTGCCGGTTCGATAGCGGTTGTTGAGACGTCTGTACCAACTGTGACGAGTTCCTCACGTATTTCATTTGGATTTGACTGGATTCAAGGCGGGTGTGACCGGTCGACAGAGGTTGCTTACTCCTCCATGACACTTGATCCTACCTGTTGATTTCCACAGGTTCGTGTTTGTCCATTTTCTACCAGATGTGTATCTATATCATGGACATCCTAAAGATTTATACTTTGGTATCTGATATTTTATATAGCCATATCTGTGGTGTAATCTGTTTGAAACTTTCTGTGATATGGTTAAATACGTCGTAACTTACCCGATACATATGTGAGTATTTTAATTTCAGCATTATCAGGAAGTCCAAAATGGGATAGTATAATTCCGGCTACAACACAGTCATTGAAAGCTGCCAAAAATGGTTACAGTGACAAAATGAACGAATATAACAAGAAAGAATTACCGGCGCTTTGTCAAAGTTCAGGTATGTATCATGGAATTATTTCGTCGGTGGTTAATTGTACCAGATCCTGACGGTAAGTCTTACCGGTCAGTTATTAAATTTTATTCCAATTATTCTATTTTATTCTAAAATACCATCTTCTAGGGGTAATACTAATGCTAATAATGCTAATAATAACATAGATATCTTCCGGTTGAATTAAACATCTGGTTTACTGTACATATTCGATATTAAAATAGAATCGAAAAAAAATGAATTTCACAAATTACATGCCTATTCGTACCCACAGTGTAATCATTGTACATTAGATTCAGAACTAATGCATATCTTACTAACACAGATGTGTATAAAATACTACAACATTGATGAAGTACATCGTTTAGTTAGATTAACTATGAATATTGGCGTCATATAGGGGGATTTGTATCTATGTCCTGGACTGGGTTGATTTATACTTTGGTATCTGAATTTTTTTTTTTATATAAGGGAGACTTATTCATTGCTAATTGTTTAATGTTTTTTTAATGTCACGCTTTAAATGTTTTAAGTAATACGTAGGCGACCATGATTACATAATCAGGGGAAAAGTTGTCAACCGGACGATTACAGATTGTTAGATGTTACCGATTCACAAACATAAATAGTCGGTAATTACCAAATATGTGTGTGTAAAATCTTAGATTCCTCTCGTTCTCGTCATAATCACGTGGGTTATGTTGACTGGTTTAGATTTTTTGTCTGAATAGTAAGACTATGATACGATGAAGTGTATGAACAGGGTTAGGGTTAGGGAACACATAACAGACGTTTCATTCCATGTTGTATCATACTATTTTATTGACTATGTTTATTTATTTTGATGTTTGTAATTGCACGAGTTTATTTTTTATGATGTTTGTAATCGCACGATTTTAAATTTTATGATGTATGTAATCGTACTAGTTTATGCTTTATGATGTTTGTAATCGCACGAGTTTCTTTTTTATTATTATGTATAATCGCACGAGATTTTTTATTATGATGTATAAACACACGAGTTTATTTATTATTATGTATAATCACACGAGTTTATTTATTATGATGTATAATCGCACGAGTTATTTTTTATCATGATGTGTGTAATCGCACTAGTTTATTTATTATGTTGTATTATCACACGAGTTTATATATTATAATGTGTAATTGCTTTTTGTTTGTTATTGTTATGTTTCGTTTGTTTATTATGATGTTTGTAATTTCACAAGCTTAATTATTATTATGTATAATCATACGGGTTTTTTGTATGATGTTTTTCTTTTGGAAAGACTACACACCCGTAGATCCTGTGGACAAAGATATCGTCTGCTCATTGACAATGACGTCAGAAACTACAACTACAATAAAGTCATCTACGACTGTCACTACAAAAACAAGTACAACGCCGACATCATTATTTCCTACAACCGACGTATCTACAACGTCTATAACGTCTACAGGCAAAAATACTTTTTTAACCAAAGACTTTCAACAAGATCAATATTCGCTGTCTAAAGCAGGTAAGTTCTCCAAAGTATGACGTTTCATTAAACTTTGTGCTAATCTGTAATATACCAGGTTTCGTGAATTGTGTTAACAATTTGGCCCAAGGATTAACAAACGGTTTCAGGCTCATAATATCCTTTTTACAGAAACACGTCTAACATCTCATCGCACCTCTCATCGAAACTCAGATTCCCATTGGATTAAAACCTCTTGACAACCATGCCACATTATGCCGCATCACTGCACATTGTCATTGTTATATGACTCGTGGATTTTCCGTCCGCGGATTGGTTTTAACTTTGGCAGTCAGGGAAGCGCTACTTTCATTCGACAACCCATAGGGCCGTGGATTATTATCTCGATACCTCGTACTTTCGTTATATTCCGATTCGTGTAAGCGTATATAATTGGATGAATCAACTGCATAAAACAATTTAAAAAGCGGCTCTCATTTAATCGTCGCTCTTAGTCATTCATGGAAAAGAACAGCTTAAAGTTTCGAAAACCGTTCCGTGCAGGAATAAGATATAAAATTTGAAATTTTGTTCCGAAATTTTGAAATAGTCATATAATAAAATAATTATTGATTTTAGTTTTCGGTAACATTTAGATTTATCAGTCTAAAGAAACATAATATTGACCTCGCCTCCGTCTTTTTCAACATCATGCTTTTTTAGAGTCACAATTTCTTATGTCATCCTCAACCAAAGTCAATAATTGTATATTATACCACAAATTTTACTGTCCACGACTATCTTCGCACGAGATATAGATGTATATAAGAACACAAGTGACGTACAAAATTTTACACACCAACAGAAGTTAAATTTCATTAAAATCACAAGTAGACAAAAGTATATACCAGTTATTCTAAAGTCAATATGATATTGGATGTTTGGGATTGATATTTTATTTTTATCACGGTCATGTCCAAATGAAATGCATGGAGAACGAATTCTCGTCACAATTGGTACATACGTCTGCACAAACGCCATCGAACAGGTAACTCAACATTTTACTTAGTGAAATAAAGTAATCGCTAACCTGGAAAAACCCAAAGTTTCGGTTCTAAAAATAAATTCACCCTCAGCCCAAAAATCCAACTTCTATTTTTTAGCCGTTGACCTCTCGTGAAATCATGTGACCTCTCGCGACTCCGACTTCTTGTAACGATTGGCTCTTACTCCTTACTGCAATGACAACATGACCTCAATTCTGGTATGACGTACTTCCGGTATGACCTCACTTTCGGCATGATGTACTTCCGGTATGACGTCACAGGTGACTCCCTGGCGCTCAGATTGAAATTGATCAATCAGAAGCCAGGATTCTGATGACGTCATCAAAACCCGTTAAAGCGCCTCTTATGGCGGCAAATTTGAAACTGAGCGCTAGGGAGCTGCCTATTACTACTTATATGAAATGTTCATATGTTGAGCACGCCTTTGCATATCGGATCATTTGTGAAATATAAATACCATTTGCAGGTGCTTGTGGGATGTTATTACTTAAATGTGGAAAATTTCTCGAATGGAGAGCTGGCGTCGTCGCATTGGTCGGATAGCTTAGTTGTTAATTTCCCGTCTATGTATATAGTTAGTTATATGCTCAAGATGATCGTTTCTGTCAATAAGACTTCATCAGTTGAGCTTCAATGAAGCTAAAATGCGTAACGATTTGTGTGTATCGTAGCAAATAATTTTCTTAGGTATGTTTTGTTTCATCTCTGTACTTATATTTGCATTTAACAATGTATCTTGCTTGCTTGAGTAACCCTCAACATTTGTTTAGTGATCTGCCTGTAGTGGGATTTCGTGGGTAAAATTAGAAAACAAAAATATGCAAGTACATAGAATCTTGGAACGACTTGTTTAATTTCTATAATTACCGATATTTAAAATTCTAGATTTTGACATATTTGTAATAATGAATATGACAATAACTATACTTATTTCAACTACACTATATACATTACTTAGTGTGACCTTTATAATTACATATGTTGATAACAGAAAATCATAGTATGTTTTTCTTCAAAATGACTGTAAAATGCATGGTCAGTTTCATCAAGTTATGATAAGTGATATTTGAGACTATTTAAAACTATTTTAACCCTCTTTGAAGCAATGATGTAACCGTATTCAAACCCCAAACATAACTGAAACATTGAATGTATAGTAAGATATGCATTAATAATAATTATAATAATCAATAAATATTATACATAGGAATTATTGGAATTGTTGTTGGAGGAATGGCTGTTTTGTCGACTACAATGGTAATGATTACGGTTTTTTGGCTAAGAAGGTGAGTTAAATATTTTTTCTCTCTCTTATACCTGTTTAATTCGAACCTAAATTGCTTGTCGGTAATGTATCGATATTTTTTTCAGATGAGTTGATAGTATGATTCGGACATGGAGACACAAATATAAACAGTTGCAAAAATCATACCATGTTAAAGACGATAATCAACTGTTACAAAAATCATAGACGATAATCAACTGTTACAAAAATCATACCATGTTAAGGACGATAATCAACTGTTGCAAAAATCATACCATGTTAAAGACGATAATCAACTGTTACAAAAACATACCATGTTAGAGACGATAATCAACACTTACAAAAATAATACCATGTTAAAGACGAAAATCAACAGTTACAAAAATCATACCATGTTAAGGACGATAATCAACTGTTACAAAATCATGCTATGTTAAAGACGATAATCAACTGTTACAAAAATCATACCATGTTATAGACGATAATCAACTGTTACAAAAATCATACCATGTTAAAGACGATAATCAAAAGTTACAAAAATCATACCATGTTAAAGTCGATAATCAACAGTTACAAAAATCATATAATGTTATAGACGATAATCAACAGTTACAAAAATAATACCATGTTAAAGACGAAAATCAACAGTTACAAAAATCATACCATGTTATAGACGATAATCAACTGTTACAAAAATCATACCATGTTAAAGACGATAATCAAAAGTTACAAAAATCATACCATGTTAAAGTCGATAATCAACAGTTACAAAAATCATATAATGTTATAGACGATAATCAACAGTTACAAAAATAATACCATGTTAAAGACGAAAATCAACAGTTACAAAAATCATACCATGTTATAGACGATAATCAACTGTTACAAAAATCATACCATGTTAATGACGATAACCAACAGTTACAAAAATCATACCATGTTAATGACGATAACCAACAGTTACAAAAATCATACCATGTTAAAGACGATTATGAACTGTTACAAAAATAATACCATGTTATAGACGATAATCAACAGTTACAAAAATCATACCATGTTATAGACGATAATCAACTATTGCAACAATCATACAATGTTATAGACGATAATCAACTTTTACAAAAATCATACCATGTTAAAGACTATATTCAACTGTTTTTGAAGTAAAATTTTATTAATTATGTGGACTGACTAGAGGCTATTGTAAATTATATGTGTCATGAAGTATTTCATTTACAGTAGGTTTTGGAACCGACAGAAGAACAGGTAATGTCAATCCTTTTAACACGGTAACAAACGTAGTCGACCAGTGATCGTACAAGGTCAGTGTTCGTAAGGTTTCCGACAAAGTAGTCATATTTGGATGTTCGATTTACGGGGCAAATAAATACTCCAATCCATCTTTATATTGGAACATTATTTATTTGTTGTCTATTACCCGAATATATTCGGTTGGATAGGGGTGCCACCAGTTATAAATGAAGTGCTGTGTACTTACTCCAGTGTGATGTTTCACGCTACCCGCCATCTACACACATCGTTTCAAAAATCAAAATTATAGATATTTATGACGTCCTTGTCTTGAGAACTTTGTGAAATAAGAAATAATGCTCTTCCATTTTAAGGTATTAGAATCTTTGATTTGATCGTGAGGCTTGCTCACAAGTAGAACGGTCTTCCACTCGACCAGTCAAAGCAATCGTCACAACACATTGATTTGTAACATTATCGTTATCCTCAACGGATGTTATTGCAATAGCAACTATTAACGGAATACCTTAAGTAATGGATATAGGTGCCGGCATATGGATGATCTAGTTTCATTTGGAATGTTGATTTTCTTGCACGTTCGATAATAATGTATCGGACAGATTTGCTTTTGATGCTACTTTTTTATCACGCAAATAAAAAGTGGTGTTCGTGACAAAGATAAAAATGTTAGGTTTGGACAAATATGCTTTTGTATCTGTCGACTCAACTTTTCCTATGGTTTACAAACATGCCATGATTGTAAATACATTTCTACCATCCTGAATGTTAGACTCTCATTATGATACAATCACGATGTTTCTTGTCTTATAGCATTGTTGCTTATCAAATATATTGAACATTTTTAAGGAGGACAAAACAACACAGTGAATTCAGTATCATCAATAATCAGTACAAGGCATCTATGTTGGAACCACAAGTAGAAGCTTCACTGGATCAACATCACACGTTAGACAATCATCAATACACTGACATTTGTTCACTGGATAATCATTACTTCGTTCTAGAAAATGCAGAAGGAGCGGTATCGCGTCCCTCTGAAAAGGGAAGCTATTTTGTGCTGGAGAAAAATACAAATGGGCAGTTCAGTTTCCAAAATAACAAACAGAACACCATTCATGATGTTAAGTTAACAGGGAACCTTTTTGTTACCCAAGATCAAGACAACTACGCCTTGATGCGTGACAGTGAAAATGACTATGACCATTTGAATCTATCAGAAAGTATAAACATTGTGCCAATGGTACCGGACGATATTTACTCACACTCCAAACCGCCACGTAATGAGGACTCTGCATATGATAAGGTACACCTCAAAGGTAAAGGACATATGTGAAGACAATGATATATTACACGGGAATATATATATATATATATATATATATATATATATATATATATATATATATATATATATATATATATATATATATATGTATATGTATGTATATTATGTATGTATGTATATGAAGCATAACACCAAAGTTATAGTTTTGAAAAAGAAATGAGATGAATGCAAAAAGACGATGATATCTTTCACCTGGGAAATGGAGTGTTTTACGGCATATATTGAAATTTAGAAATTACTCTCCAAGTACTACAAACTAATTCATGACTTTATTATAATAAAATTAATGCACATACACCGTCTTTAACATGTATAAATTAACTTGTACATAACCATGAATTTGTTAAATGTAGAAATGAAGAAGTACTAATGTACTGAAATACAAAATGTGAAGAAATAGAAATATTTTACATTAATCATTTTCAATACAATTGAAGCCCCATATGTAAACTTAAACTTTTGGGCTGTGCTTCAGCCCATTTTCCACGTTTTTACAATTGTGTGGCAGTTCCATAGAAAGTTAAAGACATTTGAATTCCTATATCTATTATAAACATTATACCGAAGTTATAATGCTCAAGACGATATCGTTTCTGTCAATTATACTTCATCAGTTGAGCTCTAATCGAAAAGTATGTGTATTTTCTAAAGATAAAGTGGTATCATACAAGGCCAAATATCTCTAAAAGTATGGCCGAAATCCGTCTAAGAGTAACCACTGTAAAAATGACTATCTTAGCTTTAGATAATTTTCGCATTTAAATAGTGTTAACAGTGCCAAATATTACTTTAGTATAAGATGAACAGCTGGTACCGAAATACCAGGTACTAGGTTTATGTATACCCTCGGGGACTCAAACAATCCACCAGCAGTGGCAACGACTTATTGGTTATAAATATTATAAACATAATGCCAAAGTAATAATGCTCAAGACGAAATCGTTTCTGTCAATTAGACTTCATCAGTTGAGCTCCAATTTGAAAAGTATGTGTATTTTCTAAAGATAAAGTGGTATCATACAAGGCCAAATAATATCTCTAAAAGTATAGCCGAAATCCGTCTAAGAGTAACCACTGTAAAAAAAAATGACTATCTTAGCTTTAGATAATTTTCGCATTTAAATAGTGTTAACAGTGCCAAATGTTACTTTAGTATAAGATGAACAGCTGGTACCGAAATACCAGGTACTAGGTTTATGTATACCCTCGGGGACTCAAACAGTACACCAGCAGTGGCAACGACTTATTGGTTATAAATATTATAAACATAATGCCAAAGTAATAATGCTCAAGACGATATCGTTTCTGTCAATAACATTTCATCAGTTGAGCTCCAATTTGAAAAGAATGTGTATTTTCTAAAGATAAAGTGGTATCATACAAGGCCAAATAATATCTCTAAAAGTATAGCCGAAATCCGTGAGTAACCACTGTATGATACTTAGCTTTAGATAATTTTCGCAAATAGTGTTAACAGTGCCAAATCTAAAAGTATACAGCTGGTACCGAAATCCCAGTACTAAGTATACCCTCGGGGACTCAAACAGTAACCAGCAGTGGCAACGACTTATTGGTATAAATATTAAAAATAATGACTAATCTGCTCAAGACGATATTTTCTGTCATAACATTTCATCAGTTGCATTTGAAATAATGTGTATTTTCGAAAGATAAAGTGGTATCATCATACAAGCCAAATAATATCTCTAAAAGTATAGTCCGTCTAAGAGTAACCACTGTAAAAAAAATGACTATCTTAGCTTTAGGTACGCATTTAAATAGAAATGTTACTTTAGTATAAGATGAACAGCTGGTACCGAAATACCAGGTACTAGGTTTATATATACCCTTATATGTAAACTTAAGCTTCCGGGCTGTGCATCAGTCCATTTTCCACGTTTTTATAATTGTGTTTACAGTACTAATGACAGTTATATAGAGAGTTGTTCCGTGTAAATTGCTTAAACGATTATGGCACTTATGTGAATATAAAACCCGGCCATATATTACCTGGTATTGTTTTCAGTTTTCTTTAAGCTTGTCCAGCAACATTTTTGCTGGTAAGGTTTTCATTTTTCTTTAAGCTTGTCCGGCATCATGTTTGCTGGTAAGGTTTTCATTTTTCTTTAAGCTTGTCCGGCCACAATTTTGCTGGTATGGTTTTCATTTCATTTTAGGCTTGTCCGGCCATATGTTTGCTGGTACCGTTTTGGTTTTTCATTAAGCTTGTCCGGCCATCTATTTGCTTGTATTGCTTTTATTTTTCTACAAGCTTGTCCGGCCAAATATTTTTGTTTTGTTTTAATGTTTATTATCTCAGAACTTTATCCATAAATGGTTTGTGCTAGGGTTTGTCTGTCCTAGATTCATCCATTGTACAACATGTCAGCGTCATTGTTTTATAACATAAGTAACTTTAACACATTTACTTTTGATATGTATCATTTATACAATAAACCATACTAAACATAGATATGCCTTTTTGTTATTAAACACACACTTTTATTTATCAATGTCAAAAGTCAGTATTTTTATAATACACTACAATAAGCATGTGCAGCGCAATCACACAACATTCGTACCGCATTCACACCGTTTCTTAGAATTAATCAAATATCACATGCCTAGTCTGCGACGTTCATTATGCCTGTACAAAAATCTGATCGACGAATGCCTGAATATAATTATGATAAAAAAGATTTTTTATATTGAGCTTCCGAGACGTTCACTTAATTATTGATAGCTTAGAGGTCAAATTTGTGCAGTATCTACTGTACACTTAGCGATGGTTTAGAGGTCAAATTTGTACAATATCTACAGTACACTTAGCGATAGTTTAGAGGTCAAATTTATGCAAAATCCGCCGTGTTTTGTCACTGTCTTTATATATTCATACGGACAATACTATTAATTTCTCAGTCAGCATTGTTTTGTATATCAAATAAATAAATGTTTAATTATATTTCCCTAAATGCCTGTTGCTGATTTTAACCAAGATAATAGGTATGTGAATTAAAGGTGACTTGGATATATAACATACGTCTGACAATTACATTTTAAAATCTGATTAAATTCTTTGACCATTCAATAGGAAAAAGATTAAACAGTATGAGTAGGTGGTTCATATACCGTAGTGACTCTATTTACCTGTAGTAAATCTTTAAGTAGCTTCAATCTTCATTTATAGAACAAATCGTGTCGTTTAATAGACGCTATCACATTAACATTAAACTGATTTTTTGTTTTTGTCTTCGCTTTATATATTTGGTTCAAAACACTAATTTTAATATAAGCATTGAAAAGCGCTAACATGCAAATTTATATATGGAAGTACCGAGAACATATGACAAAACATGAGTCCTTTCATTTCTAATATTCACATGATTTTCATTGTATTTATAGATACATATGATGATGTCATAGATAATATGACAATAATCTATGGCGTAATAGCATTCCAAGAATCGACTTGGTTTCTATTTTAATATATATATATATATATATATATATATATATATATATATATATATATATATATATATATATATATATATATATATATATATACATTTATTATAAACATGATACCAAAGTTGTAATAAAATCTTCTGTTTTTCAGTTGTGTCTATCTAACAAAAAAAAATAGTAATTCTTTTTTCTGCAAATATCTAATTACTGACTATACATTTAATATAGATGATTAAATTATAATGTATTTCAAATAATTAATTTTTCTTCTAATACCTATTGTCAATTGATCAATCAAGACTTTATGAATTTACAGAATCTATGGTGAAACTTGACATTATTTTATACGTATTGCAAATAATTGTAACGGGTCCTGATAATAATTGCTTTGTTGGTGAAAAAATAAAAATCTTAAAGCAGGAGATACGTAAGACCTAAAATTGGCTTGAATTTCATCATGTTGGTTTTATATGCATTTCAAGCAAAATTTATATGATTTTGTCATGATTCAAATGAAATTCAGGTTGCAAACTACATAGATAACCAACAATCTATAAAATATTTTTTCTGGTTTTACTATCTTGGTAGGCGTTTAAAATCCAATCAGCACTAGGAATCGATCCGCGATGTACTGAACGTTGATGAGAATTTTCTGAATGTGTTTTATACATAATTAAAAGAGAAAACGTCATATTGTTGCAATTTTATGACAATGCAGGTTACAATCTAACTACATAGCCAACAATTTATAAATAATTAAAAATGTTATTATCCCTATAGACGTTTTAAAATCGTTATCCTTCGCGACGATCGGCAATTGTCATGATATGAAATTAACATACATAAACTATTTAGTTAAACTTTAACAACTTGTTTCAGTTTTTAGACCATCATGTTTGTGGTTGAGTTGTGTCATCTAAATTGTAATCACAATGATATTTCGTTTTTAATTACACAAATAAACAATTCAGGACCCGTCCAGTCAATCCCCAATCAGCAGAAAACATAAAGATTATAAAAAGTCTATCGAAGTAGTAATAATCAAATCAAAGTTATAAATTATTGCTTATACAGGTAGTTTATGAACCAAATGCTAAAAATTGACACCGATATACTTTTTTCTCTACAAAATGAATATAAAACTCATTCAGGAAAATAATATTCAGGATGCAATCAGTTCTTTAGTATCGCCCTGAAATCTTGATTTTTTCAAGGACATTAATAAATTTGATTGCACCTAAGAATGTTTTTCCTTGTCATTTAAGCTTAGAAATTTTACAAAGAACTACATACTCAAAATGCTACTATAAAATGTAGAAACAAAAGGTTGTAGTAATGTTATAAGAAGGAAAATATTTACGATAATTGCACTTAGGTTAACATACAAAAGGCAACAATATTTCCTGATCAATTGTATGTCTGTTCGAAAAGTTGGACGAATCAGTAAATAGTCAATGACTGCTATGATTGATTGCTGGATTTTTAATCTATGGAAATACAGCTTTCAATTCGATCTTAGAGAGATAAA
>BROG01000789.1:72500-92500 GCA_030159075.1 Atrina japonica | reverse complement strand
TTTATATACAGGGTTCTTTATATACAGGGGGTCTTTATATACAGGGGGTCTTTATATACAGGGGGTCTTTATATACGGGGTGTCTTTATATACAGGGGGTCTTTATATACAGGGGGTCTTTATATACAGGGGGTCTTTATATACAGGGTTCTTTATATACAGGGGGTCTTTATATATGGGGTGTCTTTATATACAGGGGGTCTTTATATACAGGGGGTCTTTATATACGGGGTGTCTTTATATACAGGGGGTCTTTATATACAGGGGGTCTTTATATACGGGCAATCTTTATATACAGGGGGTCTTTATATACAGGCTTCTTTATATACAGGGGGGGCAGGGTTCTTTATATCTTTATACGGGGGGTCTTTATATAGGGTTCTTTATATACAGGGGGGTCAGGTCTTTATATACAGGGGGTCTTTATATACAGGGGGTCTTTATATACAGGGGGTCTTTATATCTTTATATACAGGGGGTTATACAGGGGGTCTTTATATACAGGGGGTCTTTATATACAGGGTTCTTTATATACGGGGTGTCTTTATATACAGGGGGTCTTTATATACAGGGTTCTTTATATACAGGGGGTCTTTATATACAGGGGGTCTTTATATACAGGGGGTCTTTATATACAGGGTGTCTTTATATACGGGGTGTCTTTATATACAGGGGGTCTTTATATACAGGGTTCTTTATATACAGGGGGTCTTTATATACGGGGTGTCTTTATATACAGGGGGTCTTTATATACAGGGGGTCTTTATAAACAGGGGGTCTTTATATACAGGGTTCTTTATATACAGGGGGTCTTTATATACAGGGGGTCTTTATATACAGGGGGTCTTTATATACAGGGGGTCTTTATATACGGGCAATCTTTATATACAGGGTTCTTTATATACGGGCAATCTTTATATACAGGGTTCTTTATATACAGGGTTCTTTATATACAGGGAATCTTTATATACGGGCAATCTTTATATACAGGTGGTCTTTATATACAGGGTTCTTTATATACAGGGAATCTTTATATACAGGGGGTCACTTGATCAGTCTTGATTGTCAATTACAAAAGCTTAAGCTCATTTATATAACTGTGTATACAGTCGAAACTGGCTATATTGAAATCGAAGGGTTACTTATACAGTTTACGAATACATTTTATGCAAATCCATATTACAAGTACCAACTTAACTTGAAAATATAACGAGTGTTTGATACAAATGCACCTAGGGAATGGCAGAACGGAGATTATCATAAACAAAATATAAACTCAAATACCCAAATAATGATTTAGCTGCTATGTTTGGATTGAAACGACTGTAGAGTAAGCAATGAATTAACTATTGCAGGTTGCTACGAACGCAGGAAAAATAATTCGACTGTCGTAAAAATGTCAATATCAAGAACGGAATCCATACAGGGATGCCAAAAACTTTGCAAGTCAACTGTTCCCTCGAAATTTGGTGTAAAGGTAAACATTAGGATAATTATTTTGATTTATACTTTGCTGATTTTTCTTTATATAAAATACATTCTCTCACTGCTCCCGTTTTCTGATATGTCGCATACAGGATTTTATGCAATTCGGTATTGGTTCAAATGCAGCTGACCTCTCCTAGGCGTATAATGTTGGACCAATGGAAATGCTTAAACGTTTACTAAGTCTTTATTTATTTTTGCAAAGAGATGTTATTAATTTTATAAAAAGGAAACAGCAGTTCACAAAATTCCATCGGAATATATTTGGTGATTCGAACCAAAGGTTATAAAAAGAATCCTGTCTTCTGAATTACGTGTGCCCAGTTTTGTTTATATTGTTAAAAAAGTTTACACTCTTTGCTATTTGATCACTTACAAGATTGTGTAACGATGTTATTCGTACGCTATCCGAATGTGTACGAGGTTATCCTATATAGGATTGTGTTAGATCCTATACGCGACATATCGTTATCAGAAAACGGTAATGATCAGAAAACGGTTTTTAACAACATTCATACAAATACACAGATACAGAGGTAAAGAACTTACCGACAAGTTATTGCCATAGGGGTATCGAAAATCAAGTTTCATGTCACCGTTCCGCAAATTTTACAGTCGGTATAATAGTCTTGTTTGCGATTTCTCCGTTTCACAAAATGAAATGTTGAGTTCCCTGTTCGATAGCGGTTGTTGGGTTGTCTGTACCAGTTGTGACGAGGATTTCTTCCTCACTTATTTCAATTGACGGCGGTCTCACGACAGGTGCAACGTTAAACAGAGGATGCTTACTGCTCCATAACACCTGATCCAATCTCTGAATTTACAGAGGTCGGTGTTTTCCCGATGGTCACAAAAACAAACAAATTATACCCCGACATTTTAAATGAGCCATTATGAATGTAATAAACATTTATGCATGTACATAAATAGTTCGATTTTGAGGCAATACCGATAATGGAATTTCAAACAGACTAGCTGTAAACAAAGAAACAATCAGCGGATTTAAACACAGATGAATGTTTTTTTGTCATGTGTTTATACAAGATTGAAATTTCTAACTATTCCTGAGGGGTCCACGAGTACCCGCAATGGCACAGAAATGTGTTTTGTACGTAGAATATGCTATGATATAAATTATAGTGCACACAAGTAGTTACTGCTTTAATACAGATTTCAAAGTATAAACTGCAGGATGTCCAGGAGTCATTAAATGATGAAACTGGGATAAAAATAGTTTTTTGAAAAAACAGCAAATAGCCACACTGAGGTCGTTTTAGACCCAACTGTCCATAATGGAGAATTAAGATGATGTGCACATGTTGCAGAGTGTTGGATCCAATTTAAAGGTTTTGGTCAATAAATTTATGGTATTAGTCTATACAGGGAAATGGCTAAAAACTTATAAGTCACGAATATCTAGACAGGGAAATGGCTATAAACTTATAAGTCACGACTGTTTATACAGGGAAATGGCTAAAAACTTATTAGACACGGTTATCTAGACAGGGAAATGGCTATAAACTTATAAGTCACGCAGGGAAATGGCTATAAACTTATAAGTCACGACTGTTTATACAGGGAAATGGCTATAAACTTATAAGTCACGATTGTCTAGACAGGGAAATGGCTATAAACTTATAAGTCACAACTGTTTATACAGGGAAATGGCTATAAACTTATAAGTCACGATTATCTAGACAGGGAAATGGCTATAAACTTATAAGTCACGATTGTTTATACAGGGAAATGGCTATAAACTTATAAGTCACGATTGTTTATACAGGGAAATGGCTATAAACTTATAAGTCATGACTGTTTATACAGGGAAATGGCTATAAACTTATAAGTCACGACTGTTTATACAGGGAAATGGCTATAAACTTATAAGTCACGATTGTCTAGACAGGGGAATGGCTATATACTTATAAGTCACGATTGTCTAGACAGGGGAATGGCTATAGACATATAAGTTACGATCGTCTAGACAGATAAATGGCTATAAACTTATAAGTCACGATTGTTTATACAGGGAAATGGCTATAAACTTATAAGTCACGACTGTTTATACAGCGAAATGGCTATAAACTTATAAGTCACGATTATCTAGACAGGGAAATGGCTATAAACTTATAAGTCACGATTGTTTATACAGGGAAATGGCTATAAACTTATAAGTGATGACTGTTTATACAGGGAAATGGCTATAAACTTATAAGTCACGATTGTTTATACAGGGAAATGGCTATAAACTTATAAGTCACGACTGTTTATACAGGGAAATGGCTATAAACTTATGAGTCACGACTGTTTATACAGGGAAATGGCTATAAACCTATAAGTCACGATTGTTTATACAGGGAAATGGCTATAAACTTATAAGTCACGATTGTTTATACAGGGAAATGGCTATAAACTTATAAGTCACGATTATCTAGACAGGGAAATGGCTATAAACTTATAAGTCACGATTGTTTATACAGGGAAATGGCTATAAACTTATAAGTCACGACTGTTTATACAGGGAAATGGCTATAAACTTATAAGTCACGACTGTTTATACAAGGAAATGGCTATAAACTTATAAGTCACGATTGTTTATACAGGGAAATGGCTATAAACTTATAAGTCACGACTGTTTATACAGGGAAATGGCTATAAACTTATAAGTCACGATTGTCTAGACAGGGAAATGGCTATAAACTTATAAGTCACAACTGTTTATACAGGGAAATGGCTATAAACTTATAAGTCACGATTATCTAGACAGGGAAATGGCTATAAACTTATAAGTCACGATTGTTTATACAGGGAAATGGCTATAAACTTATAAGTCACTACTGTTTATACAGGGAAATGGCTAAAAACTTATAAATCACGATTATCTAGACAGGGAAATGGCTATAAACTTATAAGTCACGATTGTTTATACAGGGAAATGGCTATAAACTTATAAGTCACGACTGTTTATACAGGGAAATGGCTATATAAACTTATAAGTCACGATTGTCTAGACAGGGAAATGGCTATATACTTATAAGTATTGTTGTCTAGACAGAAAAAACAAAAAATGGCTATAGACTTATAAGTTACGATTGTCTAGACAGATAAATGGCTATAAACTTATAAGTCAAGATTGTCTAGACAGAGAAATTGCTATAAACTTATAAGTCACGATTGTCTAGACAGGGAAATGGCTATAAATTTATAAGTCACGATTGTCTAGGCAGGGAAATGGCTATAAACTTAATCAATACCACAAGTAAAGGTGCAATGTTATTAAACATTTAAATGAACCACCCATTATGTATTTGTATTGTGGTCAAATATATCAGCAAAAAGGCAATTTTCAGAATTGAAAAATAAGAATAAAAATTTGTTAACTAGGATTAATAATGATACATCAATATAGTTAGTTAGATAATGTTAATTATTTACTATGTTAATACACTTTTATTAGATAGAAAACTATATTGTAGTGTTTGTAACCAGTTGAATATTTCACTATATACAGCACATGAAAAACTGACATCTTCTGTCAGCAATCAGTACTTGACTTGAATGAGTAAAAATCCAAAACAAATCAACTAAACGACTGATAATCATGTAGTGTACTTCTTCTGGTGTTTGTAAACCACTTTTATGAATATTTCTAGAAACATGTAATTGAACCAACTTTACAATATAAATCTAGTTCAGACAACATAATTTGAAAATAAACAGTCTGTAATAAAGTTTTTTTTCTGTAACTGACACATCACCCTGGGATAAAAAGCTCATTTTATCACGTTAATCTTAGTTGCCAATGCAATACACACAAGAACCGTTCAACAAAGATATCGGAAATCGCGTTTTAAGTCAACATTCCGCAAATATTACGGTCAGCATAATGAACTTGTCTGCAACTCAAGTATTTCAATTCGGAAATATTTAAAAAAAGAATCTCAGATACCAAAATATAAGTCTTTAGGATGACCAGGATATAGATACAAATCTGGTAAAAATGGACAAACACGGACCTCTGGAAACCAAGAGATTAAAATGTTGAATCGTCTAAATGATACTGATAGTTATTTTGTTTTTACCGATTATGTCGAAGATTCATTCCTCAAGTATTTCATTTGAATTTTACTATGGTCTGAGGACGGGTGTGACCAGTAAACAACGGATGCTTACGTTTCCATGGTACCTGATCACATTTCTGGATTTTCAGATGTACATGTGCGTCGAATTTTCACCTGATTTGTATTTTGTCTCATAAACGTTTTTTTCAATTAATATTCTAGTGTCTGTGATTTGTGTATACCGACACCACAATATACATGTATTAACAAATGAAGATCAATTTTAGTAACTGACATTACAATAGTTGTCCTGTTACTTGTAGGGAAATATTTGTATTTGCAACGTTAACATTAAGGATATGATGACAAGAGTCAATGACACAGATTGCGATAGACGTTGTGATGGTACAGCACCATGTGGAGGCGATAATACCTACAATGTTTATGATAATGGTAATAGTATAAGTTGTATAAATAAGATACCACTGTTTATGATAATGGTAATAGTATAAGTTGTATAAATAACATACCACTGTTTATGATAATGGTAATAGTATAAGTTGTATAAATAACATACCACTGTTTATGATAATGGTAATAGTATACGTTGTATAAATAACATACCACTGTTTATGATAATGGTAATAGTATAAGTTGTATAAATAACATACCACTGTTTATGATAATGGTAATAGTATACGTTGTATAAATAAGATACCAATGTTTATGATAATGGTAATAGTATACGTTGTATAAATAATAAGATACCACTGTTTATGATAATGGTAATAGTATAAGTTGTATAAATAAGATACCAATGTTTATGATAATGGTAATAGTATAAGTTGTATAAATAACATACCACTGTTTATGATAATGGTAATAGTATAAGTTGTATAAATAAAATACCACTGCTTATGATAATGGTAATGGTATAAGTTGTATAAATAACATACCACTGTTTATGATAATGGTAGTAGTATAAGTTGTATAAATAACATACCACTGTTTATGATAATGGTAATAGTATACGTTGTATAAATAAGATATCACTGTTTATGATAATGGTAATAGTATAAGTTGTATAAATAAGATATCACTGTTTATGATAATGGTAATAGTATAAGTTGTATAAATAACATACCACTGTTTATGATAATGGTAATAGTATACGTTGTATAAATAAGATACCACTGTTGATGATAATGGTAATAGTATACGTTGTATAAATAAGATATCACTGTTTATGATAATATGATAATGGTAATAGTATACGTTGTATAAATAAGATACCACTGTTGATGATAATGGTAATAGTATACGTTGTATAAATAAGATATCACTGTTTATGATAATGGTAATAGTATAAGTTGTATAAATAAGATATCACTGTTTATGATAATGCTAATAGTATATGTTCTGTGCATAAGATACTACTGACAGTTACTTTATATGTAATGGATAAATCATCAAATGGTCTTGGATAGAACAACGAACACCAACAAAGAAAATTTCCATAACTTCCACGTAATGTGACATTCATTTCTTTTTTTCGTATCATTGCAGTGGAAATACTTTCAAACGACGATAACAATTTGCATTGTTCAACATTCACATGTAATAGAAAAGTACTAACGTGGAACTCGAACTCTTACACAGCCGTCAGTTGCAATGCATCATTTCCTCTTGTCTGTAGTAAGTTAAAACATATCTAACTTTTACATATCCAAGCAGTAAATTCGTAAGATAAATAATGACATTCGATTACGTTTTCCCAGCCAAAATAACCATATGTTGATCTAATTATTTCAGTAAATCATTCCTTTATTGATTTTGGACATTTTATCCGGTACGTTAATTATTCTATGGCGAAACTGGAAAATTTAGATTATCTCAAGATGTATTTCTTGCAATTTGTGAAATGTGAACTTTCAAGTAATAAACCATTTGCAGATGAGTTTTGCTCTTGCAATATTGATTGCTCGTTTTGTCGTTTAATAATAATGGTTTTGATACCATCGCGGGTTGAACGTTGAATTGTGTAAGTGAATATATGAAAAATGAAACAATTAGAAAAGTTAAAATATCTAATAAAAGCATTCACTAGATAAGAAAGTTATAATGTAACAGAAATCGTAAAAAGTTTATCGAATCATTGAAATGTTTTATATTACATTTTTATAAACGAATGTCACTTCAATGTCTTATAATACGGTATGATTCATACTGTGTCATGGTGAAGATCAAATTAATTTTGGTTGTTATAGAAACATCGTTCATCATTACGACCCTATTCTGGGTCGCCATAAAATGATAAAAAGTGATTAATTGTTTAAGAAATTTTAAACTATTAATAGACAGATATACAAAGAAAAGGTAAGACGTAAAGAGGTAAATCAAATGGTTTTCACTCACAAATATATCATTTTATCATCTTCGGAATTATTCGGGTAAACGAAAACAACACAAATTGTCCATATTTAATTGGTAAAAATAGAGAAATTAATTTTTCTATGAGAAACAACTGTTTTCAATATCATTATTGAATTGTTTAACAATGTTGAAGATAATGGGAAAGAAATTGAAACCAGTCTCAACTGGTCAGATGGAATGTCCGTGTGTCTACAGGAGCAGCAGAGATACATTTTAACTATCAAAGACAAAAGTGTGTGTAGCACTAAGGATATAACACGAAATGTCCGGTACTGGAATGCAGTATTCCGTTCAGAGCGACATCGATATGACGAAGGTAAATACCGAATGATTTCTTCTTCAACGGTTTACTTGCTCGTAGCCAAATATCAGTTCTAGGTCACAACGTCATGACGTATCATTTTAAACCTCTTTGAATTTTTATATACGGCTTGTCATAATATTTTAACAAATAGCAAACGGAGATATATGTATACCATATCCCAATCAATCTTCCCGATCTTGAATTTTTATTTTGATTTTACCGGGCACTCTATTTAATGAGCATATATATTATTACTATTTTCATTATTAATATTATCAATATTTCTATTGTTATCATTGTTATTGCTTTTTTAAATAGTATTCTAAATTTTTTGTTACCATCATTATTATCACTATTGTTATCTTTATCATCATCATTATCATTATCATTTTTATTATTATTCTTTTTATTATTATTATTATCATCATCATTATTATTATTATTATTATTATTTATTATTATTATTATTATTATTATTATTTATTATTATTCAATTGCTTTTTTATTATTATTAATTTTGTCACATTATTGTATTTTCGCAGTTATTTTTTCCCTTTTATTTTTGTATTGTTAATTTTCACTTATTGTTTCACTTTTGTTATCTTTTTTAGTATTTTGTTTTAGTTTCTGCATATTATCTCATGTCAGCATGTTATTGTTTTTATCTACCTGTATTCTATCATGTTATTGTTTTTATCTACATGTATTCTATCATGTTATTGTTTTATCTGCCTGTATTCTATCATTTTTCTATCATTTTATTGCTTTTATATACCTGTTTTCTATCATATAATTTTTTATCTGCCTGTATTCTATCATTTTTCTATCATTTTATTGTTTTTATCTACTTGTATTCCATCATGCTATTGTTGTTATCTAACTATATTCTAGCATTCTATTGTTATTCTTATGTTAGTGTTAATCTATCATTACAGTTCCTTTTTCTTCGTACAAAGACGAAGACATAGTCACACCAACGAAGGTAAAAACATTCCGAAAGGTTGATGCAACGTTTATGAACTATGTTTATGAATACAGTGCAATGAAACTATTTCCAGGTCTCTGTGAAACAGGTATGGATATGCTCCGGAAACTCATTAACGTATTCCTGAAATTGCAAACAAAATTGTATATATAAGAATGTATTAACGTTCTTACTAACTGGTCAAGAAAGGATCAAATATCCGCAAACGTCAATAACGTTAGATAAATGCAACAAAAGAGAAATCTGCGAACAATATTGTAATGAAATTTTCATGACAAAGTTTTACATTTTATCTTACTGTTTTAAATGCATAAAGTGAATGAATGTGTTTACTAACGCCTAAATTGCTTTTTTCTTTGTATGCCATTGATGATTTCAGAAATACACTGATTACACAATCTTTTTGGATAAGTATTATGACTCTCATCTGATAGTGAGTTTAGGTGTTTTTTCAGATATTGAACTTCTCATTTATTTTTTTTTCTCTTTCCATATATCTACTTTTTGCAGTCAGCTCCAATTGCACCTTTTAATATTTTGATATCTGATGTTACGCTAAATTCAAACATGATATAAACATAGAAGGCCAAAATTTAACCGGCAGAAAAATAACCATTCATTCTATGTCGAAAGTGGTCAAATTTTAGCGACGCCAAAATATCCTAATTACGGTACGACGTTACGTATTGTTTGGACGTTTTGAACTCTGTATTGTAACTGTATGGTTACACATACATGTAATAAATCACGTTTTCAGATGGAAGTGAGTTCGAAATATATGCTGATGAAAATATGAAATTCTGCCGAGTGAGAAGATCAACAACCAATGTTTCTGACGTCACGACAGTGTCCATTTTACCTTCACCTTTTACGAGCAATCAAACAACGGACACATTAGTAACAATGAACACATCATTGTTAATTGCGCAACACCAATGGGATGAAGGCAGTCAGCTATCTATAGCAGGTAAATCTCATTGATAAATAGCAAAACAATATATTTTCTTCTAGAGAAATACAATAGATACAACAAAATAACCACATCAAAACGTTTAGGTACCTCCTATATCTTATAACATTTTTACATATTTAACAGTCATCCTTCATTTCATTCATAGCTTTTATTTCAGGGATACCTTTCATTTATAGCTTTTATTTCGGGGATACATTTCATTTATAGCTTTTATTTCAGGGATACCTTTTATTTATAGCTTTTATTTCAGGGATACATTTCATTTATAGCTTTTATTTCGGGGATACATTTCATTCATAGCTTTTATTTCGGGGATACATTTCATATATAGCTTTTATTTCAGGGATACATTTCATTTATAGCTTTTATTTCAGGGATATCTTTTGATCTAAGTATAAGCTTATGTACAATTTTTTGGGTCACCTTTCAATTTAATTTTGAAATTTTATAACTGTATCAGAGACACCTTTCTCTGATTTAGAGCAGGCAAAAAGTGTATTACCGATATTTTCAGGATTGTCATCTTGCAAATTAGAGCAGTTGATTTGTAAAGGCAATTTAACAATAAATAGGAATACCTAACTTAAATTTTTAAAAAGAGGTCTCAACAACCGCCAACGAAAAGGTAACTGAACATTTCCTCTAGTGAAACATGGTAATCGCGAATAAGACTATTATATCGACCATAAAATTTGCGGGACGTAAAACGCGGTTTTCGATATCCCTGTGTCAATAATTTGTCAATGAGTAGTTTACATCTGTATATGAAATGTTCATACGCTGAAGCGGTTCTGGCATATCGGATCTGGTATATAAACTCCATATGTGGGTGACTGTTGGATGTTACTACTTAATTTTGGAAAAATTACGATGGGAAAGCCGACATTGTCGTGTTTGTCGACGTATAGCTTAGCGGGCCAATTTCGGTTTTCGTGTCTACAGTAAGTAAAATGTATAAGTATGAAGCGTGTGTGCTTGATTCTGTTGTTATCTTTAATTTCTATTTTGCTGGCATATATGTATGTATATAAATTGACATTATTAATTGACTGGTTGGTCGTCTAAATATTTAAATGTGAAATTAAAGGACACCACTGACTTTTTCTTCTTTTGATTCAGCAGTTTCTGAATGAAGTCTGCTTCGTATGAATGCAGGAACAGATCGGCCAATAAAGGGGCTATATCTAAGAGCACCCATCCTATAAATTACGACCTTAGCTTTTCGGAATTTTAGAATTTAAATAAAACAACTCCAGCGAAATATTACTTTAGTATTCAAGGACAGTTTATTTAATTTGTGTATGACTACTGCATATGCATCATCCTTAGTTGTATCATGGCATGTCACCAATAGCATGACGTCATTGTTTTAACCATGAATGATATTATCTTTCCATACGAAATCTTATATGTGATATCAAAGTATGGTAGTATAAAAGTATTCTTCTATTAATTGTAGGTAATGTTTGTCACTCAGTCAGTTTAGGTCTTTGTCTTGGTACGATTCGTCTTGGGTGCGTGTTTTCCTTGTAACTTCACTCAACCAGCAAATCTCGTAGACCAATACGAAGATGATCGAAAAGTAATCAGACTCCATGTCTTGTTTCAGTTTCCCTGTAAACACAAAAATATTTATGATTTATTTTTTGGCATCTGCACTCTGTTTTTGACAGTAAATCGTACTGCCGGGTGGTTTTTACAAGTTGATGGAACAGCAACGCAATTATGTAATGCAATATGGATTTAATAACATATTAGATTAATGCAAAATTACACATGTATGTGGATTTCAACAATATTAACTCAACTTCAAGATTAGAATTCCCAAATTACACTTTTATTAATATATCTTTGCTTTTTAAAATGACGAAAATATAGTAACAATTCACTGAAAAATATAGGTCTACAAGACTTGTTGAAATGTATGCTATTAAAAGTCAGTTCGGCATCCTTTATGAATTTTAAGATATTATAAATTTGATTTTAGAATGTTACTTTTCAACTATTTTTTACTATTATATTCTTGGGATAGAATTGACATTTAAAGCGATAGACTTGACTGTTAAGATTCTTGCGCACGATTAATATGCAAATGAATTTTGGTCAAGTTTCCCTTACTGTGTATTGGCAATATCTGTCTGTGAAGTTGGACATAACATTTGCGTCATTCCTTATTCACGTAACTTTAACTGATGAGAAACTCGCGGCAGTATTTGAAGTTTGGAAAATGTTTTACATGTACACGTATTGACATACAGATTTAAGGCTACTGATAGGAAGTATAGCGTAAGGGTATAATACTGCCCTGTCGCATATACTATTCTGTCGCATAGAAATTTAATATCGATGAAATACCCTGAATAATAAATAAACCATCAGTACTCACATTAAATGTCAGACCCGGATGTTAGTTACTTTTTTGTAAATCCTAATGCAGTATACTGAGTGTATTATACCTCATTAAAACGTAATATTGCCTTCAACTCGTATCAGTATTTTCAGTACTTTGATTTATGATATAGAATCGTTTCATTATTACACACTTTTCGTAAACAAATATTCCTAACTCAGCAAATGCTGCTTTAAGACTTATTTTTTGAGGTTGCAAGCTTGCTCGAGTGAAATATTTCAAGGCAAAATCATTAGAAAACATCAAGATTTGAACATGTAAACATGCAACAACTTGTCACACGGGTCCGTTTCATGACATTGTCATAAGCAGATAAGAATGATATCATGTTGGGACAGGGTTAGGGTTATCTTATATCATGTCGAGACATATAATATAACTATTTGTTATAATATAACTATTTGTTATAATATAACTATTTCTATTTCATTAGTAAAATGTATTTCAGACAAAGCATAGCAAATGTAATTAAGGAATGTTAACTAATCTGAGGCAGTGATAGATGAAAATCTATTCTGCTTTTAACAAAATACAGACTGGAAGAGTTTATGTTTTGGATAATCAAGCATACTGATATCAAAATAAAATTGACAAGATTAAGCGTTTCTACTCGTCACCATAACTACGGTTTCCAGTACAATACTTGTTTACCATAGTAAAACTTGTCACAACCCAAATATGAGAGAATCCTCCATTATCGTATGAAAATCAAACAGTCAATCTGTCCCGCCAAGTTACGTGAATCGTATAATGCATGTGATGTATGTAATGTATATAATTATATAATGCATGTGATGCATGTAATATGTATAATTATATAATGCATGTGCGTAGTATATTGATAACATAGAGTTTGATAAGAAACTTATGATTCAATTGAAATGATTCAAGTAATTCCAGGTAGAACACCAGAATCTCATTTTATGTTCCGCATTTTAGCAGACAAGGCACATAATTGATTCGTTAGTTTTCGTTTGTCGACAAACTACTAGGAAATAGAACTTTTATTGTCCTAAAAATTCAATACTTTCACAATTAATTCTTCATTGTGCGGCTTCGAAAAGTAATGGATATTCCTTGTTCTCTTATATTTTAGGCGTAATTGCTGCTTTATTCGGAGGGATACTTGTCACTTTTACGATTATCATCACTTTTGTTTGCCTCAGGAAACAAAGGTAATCTCTCTCTCGTGTCTCTCTCGCTCTCTCTCTCTCTCTCTCTCTCTCTCTCTCTCTCTCTCTCTCTCTCTCTCTCTCTCTCTCTCTCTCTCTCTCTCTCTCTCTCTCTGTCTCTCTGTCTGTCTGTCTGTCTGTCTGTCTCTCTCTCTCTCTCTCTCTCTCTCTCTCTCTCTCTCTCTGTCTGTCTGTCTGTCTGTCTGTCTCTCTGTCTCTCTCTCTCTCTCTCTCTCTCTTTCTCACTCTCTTTCTCTCTTTCTCTCTCTCGTCGTTGTAGAATTACAAATATTTTTTCGGTAATTTAAAACTGTTGATTTACTTTCCCATCAGTGGAACGAGGAATAATGCTTGACCTGTGTTATTAAGTAGATATGACTCAAATTTGAATTGCAACCCTAAAATCATTATAATATGTACTGAATTCGTTTTGAATACTTTGTCTAAATATATTAACGTTACATTCCCTGTAAAACATCGTCTGGTTTTGAAAGGTGTCTCAACTTTAGAAATTGAAATCACGGGCGACTAGGTTAACAAAACATGATAACTATGCCCCATGGTATCCACGTTCTCCTGTGCAATGTACGGAGATATTTTACATAACAATATTCAGGGTCAGTAGTTTAACATCAAAATAATGCCAGAGAGAACAATGATTTTGAAAATATTTTAATCACAAATAGATCATTTCATTTCATTTAAATATTGGCATTACCGGAAATCATGAATTTGGGGGAAATGAAGGCAAAATGTGCACTTGCCCTCGGTAATTTAGATACCATACAGCGTTAAAGCAATTGCTCCGTTTTCTTAATTTAAGGTTTATAAAAGGAAGATGCATGAAGAAGGCGGGGGACAGTATTCGTCTTGAACACCAGCAAACGCAGGAATCGCCAGACATTGAGAACTTTCGACGACCAAATAATCAACACGTGATCGAAAGTGACTATGCAGAAGGAATATCTGGAGATGATTATTATTACTTTGTGTTGGAGAAACCGGAAGTCAGAAAAGAAACAGAAAGTCAAGGTCCAGTACCTAGCCATAAGGCGGACAATAAACCAATAACTAGGCAAAATGGCGCCTGCCACTTGTATGCATCTGTAATAAGAGATAGAACCAAAGTTGAAAAAACAGACGAAAATAGTGTCATTGGGGAAGACTATGATATATTAAACCACATGAGACGTAATTCAGATATAATGTCCGATTTAGGGAACATTTACGACCATGCAAAATCACCGGATAGTGAAGACAACGGATATGATAAGCTGAATAGAAACAGAAAGCTAGCTAATATATCCAGTATATACGACTGTTTTGAAAATCAAACGGATATCTATGATAAATAAATTTCGTTTTATCCTAACTTGTTTACTTGTTAGATGGAAATACATGATGTCCTTAAATCTAAACCGTATTGCACAAACATGTTTTTAAAGAATTTACGATCTGTCGTGAATGACTTTTGGCATAATTCATGTGTTCAATGGATTTTAACCAAGTGAATTAGTTGAATTGAGCATTAGTTATGACATTATTTATAGTGATTACTGTTAAAAGGGATTACATTGTCTTGACCATTAGTTATGACATTATTTATAGTGATTACTGTTAAAAGGGATTACATTGTCTTGACCATTAGTTATGACATTATTTTGACAACAATAGTATTGTTATTATATTTGGAGTATTTCAGCTGAGGCTGAGGTTTAGCTTACGTATATATGATTTGTACCATCTTCATGTGCTAGTTCTTGTTGACATGTTTATTGGGATGTTGCATTTAAAACTACAATGATAGTGGAAACCCTATGTTAAATCACATCGGTACAGTTGACATGATGTATAATCTTCAACGAATTATTGCGACATTTCTCCTAGAAGGCTAAAGGTTGCTCGAAATATTTCAACCGGTTCATTTCAGTGCATATTGCAAAGCAATTTTAGTGATGTATGAGAAAAGTTACAAACAAAACTTCATTTGCCATCAATAGTCATCTGACATCTGTCCGCATAAATCTGGCTCACAGCAATAAGGGGGAGAGGGTGTAAGTTGAAATTGCACCTTTATATAATGCAACCTGTAAACACATATATATTTTGACTTCCGACATTCAGGCATGACTTACGATTGTCGGACATAACTTAAAATTCTCAGCATTAGTCTGAAGCATGAGTTACGATTCCAGGCATAACTTAAACATTGTGAAGTCCCCCTCTCAGAGATATAAGATCACGGCCACAGACAGTGACTCCGTTTCACCAATCATGCTTTTCACCGAACTTGACTTCATCACCAAACTTGACCTTTTTACCAATTTGACCCGCTCATCGAACTAGATTTCCATGGAAAATTTGCGACGGGTGTGGCATGCCAGCAGAAGACGCTGACTCCTTCCGGACACCTGGTCCGTTTGGGATTCGTAATTGTTCTTCATGTTGAGACCATTTGCACATCTAATTTGTCGTGTTATAATGGACTTGAGTTTTGATTATTAATTGGTACTTCTTCACTTTTACAACTTTCAGGCATGACATACGACATTCAGGCATGCCTTATGACTGTCTACATGACTTACGACATTCAGGCATGACGTATGATTGTCAGGCATTACTTACGATTGTCAAAATATCTTACGAGTGTCAGGCATGGTTTATGATTGTCAGCAAGACTTACGACTGTCAGGCATGGTTTATGATTGTCAGCAAGACTTACGACTGTCAGGCATGGTTTATGATTGTCAGCAAGACTTACCACTGTCAGGCATGGTTTATGATTGTCAGCAAGACTTACCACTGTCAGGCTTAACTTACGATTGTCAGAATATCTTACGACTGTCAGACATGATTTATGATTGTCAGCAAGACTTACCACTGTAAGGCATGGTTTATGATTGTCAGCAAGACTTACCACTGTCAGACATGACTAATTACTGTTAGGCATAACTTACAAACTGTCAAGCATGAATGGCGAATGTCAGACATAAAAGGTCAGAAAAGATTTAAATGTAAAGCATGACTTATGACAGGTTAAGCATGACTTATGACTGTCAGGTATGACGTATGACTGTCAGGCGTAACTAACGATTGCCGAGCATGACTTACGACAGATCATACATGGTTTAAGACTGAATGGTAGGTCTTACAACTGTCAGGTATACCTTACGACTGTATAACTTATGACGAACGATTGTCAGGTATGACTTACGACTATCAGGTATAACTTACGATTGTCAGCATGACATTGACAGCCATTACGTAAAATGTCAGCATGACTCACCACGGCAGTCATTATTAATTGCTTCTAAAGCATGACTTATGAACTGTCAGATATGATATTCGACTGTCAGGCATAACTTACGACTGTCAGACATGGATAATGACTGTGAAACATGACGTACGACATTCAGGAATGACTTACAACTGTCAGGAATGACTTACGACTGTCAGGAATGACTTACGACTGTCAGGAATAACTTATGACTGTCAGGAATACATATATAATTTTGTAGTTTATGACATCTTAAAATCTTTACACCAGAGGGTAATGAATCCTGATTTTATATCACTTTGTATGCGCCTTTTTATAAATTGACGCTCATATGATGAAGTCTAATTGACGGATATGATCGTCGTGAGCATTATAACATTGTCATTATGTTATATTTATTCCTTCCGATTTTAAACAAAACCACGGGGAAAATATGTTATATAATGTTCCGGATAGGATAAACAAAATATAGTTTTGATGAAATAAAATAATGAATATGTTAATTGATCACACGCGTTCTGTTGTTAGTACAGTTGTTAAATTTCTTTTGAATTAATAGATACAGTGGAACCCGGATATAATGAAATCGAAGCGCACATTCCTCTCTTATAAAACGGGACATCAAAATAATAGGCTTGTAATATCAATAAAATATAAAGCAGGATTTCAAACCTAACGAGGTTCAATGTGAGTGAGTTCGGCTGTATATCGTATGTCATGAATGTCTGAAAGTAAGCAAAGCCTTGAATCTATTTACATATATAGACGAACTGCACAAAACATATAGAAAACACTTTTACATGGCGAATCACAAAAGATACTGTCTTTTTTCTTTATGTCTACTTATTGCTTTAAAACAAACATAGATTTGATATTTTGACTTCACAATGATAAATTGTTCATGTTAAATTGCAGTGCACTATGTGACGGCTATGCAAATTTTCTTGATTTTCTGTGTTTTATTAAGAATACAAAATGTTTTATAGATTAATCCGTAACATATTCTCCTTTTTACAGAAATGTTTTATATATACTTTTAACTAGGTTACAAGTTATTGGGAATACTAAACTCCACTGTAAATGAAAATAAAGAATGAATATAATCTTGAAATATTTTCTTTTTCAGACCAACAAGTCATGGTCAAAATGACTCTCCCCTGTTTCATTCTAATATTATTTCCTCCCTATATTCTTGAACATTAGTGTCCCACAGCAATTGTATGCACGAATCTTTTACGTTTTTAAAATCATGAGATAAACGTCTTTCTTTCAATTTTTTTTATCCGGATTTGGCAAAAATGGTATATATTTCATTATCCTGGCATTTTTCATTCTTCTCGTAAAGTAAGGTTTGTACAATTCACTTCCTTCCAAGTAATCCTCGTTTTTAGTGGAGTCATCAGAATCAATGAGTGCCATGCAGAAATTCCTCGTTCCTCCTTGGTACCTGGAGAGAAATAAAATGCATTTATAATTAAGTCATAATACTGATCGGTAATTTATAATATTTCAATGTAAAAAATATAATATACAGTGGAAACTCACTATTAAGACCACCTGACTGACTCAAAGTGGTCAGATTAGTGAGGTGGTCTCTTAAGTGAGGTTCTGTACTGATTAATTATTAAAGGACTGGAAATTCATGGTCTTAATTATAAAATGGTCTCCTAAGCGAAGTGGTCTCCTAAGCGAAGTGGTCTTTAGTCGATTTTCCACTGTATGTGTCACGTCAATACAGTAAATAAATGCCTGGTGTTTTAGCGCACCTGGGGCCAGTTTAACTAAAGATCGTAACTTCACGTGTAGACCTAAATCTAGACTTACGTTTAAAATGAGTTTCATTAAAGGTCGTACACACCTACATACACTACTACCACACACACACCTACACACACATCCACCCACCCACCCACACATCTACACACACACCCATCCAAACACACAAACACACACAAACACACACACCTACAAACATACAGTCATCCACACACACACAAAGGCACACACACATGTACATATACACACACCTACACACACTACTACTACACACACCTACACACACACACACCCACAGAAAAACACACGCACAAACATACACACACCTACACACAACCACCCATCCAACACACACCCACACATACACACTTACCCACTTACACACACACGTACATACACACACATACACACTACTACTACACAAACCTACACACGCATCAACCCACCCACACACCTACATGCACCCACCCACTCACACACCTACACACATACACACACCTATCCACACACACACGCACATACACGCACACCTACACAAACTACTACTTCACACACCTACACACCCACCCACCCACCCACAGACACACCTACACACACCCAACCACACACACACGCAAACACACACAAACATACACACACCTACACACATACACACAGCCACCCACCCACCCACACACATACACACTTATATATATATATATGTATACATATGTGTGTGTAAGTGGGTAAGTGTGTAAGTATATATTTCACCTGGTACAGTGTTGTCAAGCCAGCAGGACAAAACACTGCCTATGAGATTCGGGTTTCCTAGTAACATATTCATAATATCATCAATTTCTTTGTCACATACAATAGGAATAATAGAACTATCAAATAATAATACATTGCACTTTGTAGAATTGTAATGAGAATTCACACTTCAAGCTGTAGTTGAAACTAAAGATGTAGATAGTTCAGATGGAATTAGGGCACTGTATATTTAATTAATATATAGGTAGAACAACTTTTGAAAATAATCAGATAACAAATTATATGTATACGACCTAGAAAAACTACTGGTGCGCGACCAGTTACAGTGAGGTACCAGTAACCGTGATTTTCCTGGCCGAACAAGAACACGCGCA
>BROG01000789.1:0-67500 GCA_030159075.1 Atrina japonica | reverse complement strand
GTCCAAATATGAAGTAAACAAGATACTGTCGACGAACTGTTTTACTCACATCTGTTTTTCATCTGGTCTGGCGATATGTTCGAGGGATTTAACATGCATAAATGACCATGTGTACCGGCAGTGGATGGCGGTATGCGGGTTTTGGCGTTAGGAATTATATGTGAGGAAATCCGTACCTCTGGTGGTTAGAATAAGAAATGCATGTGTAAAATTGCGACAATCTTGCCAAACGTAAATAGTAATATCAGTTATTTCTTGTCCGCCATACTTCGTTCATTGCAAATTAACTTTCGGTAATTTTTACGAGGATTACCGAGTGACAACTAAACACGTGCTATTTGCAGTTATTATACATTATATTCTTATTACCCTTTGCGTTTATTTTCGTACATCATCATTTCATACTTAAATCTGTCTTTTTGATCGTTTCAAAAAATTCGTTTCTGAAATTGTCCACGTGCCGGGTATATCAGGTGATCTCGACCAATTTTTAACTCGTCCCATCGCATTCTCGGCTTTATCCAGGGTAACATTAAAGATAGGAAAATTTTGTTTTAGTGACTTGATATATTTAATCACATATTTATCCAATTTTCTTCAGGTATTTAATATAGCGTTGAAAAGCATATATTTTACATAATACATGCACTTTCCAATAAAAATCACGTCCTGTATTTTAAAAATAAGTATAAAACACTTCAAAATTGGCCGACTTTATGTGGTCCGAGAGCGGAAAGGACCGATATCCCCTGACCGAATTACGATGTACATTTCATATGGCGAAAGAGTTTATTTGACAAGTCATTGCATACGGAAATACAGTTGGATTTTTTAAGGTACGGGAAAACTTAAATTCTAATAAAACAAATAACTTCGAAAAGAAGATCTTTGACAACGTTTTACGTGTTTGATATTGTATTTGAACACACATTTTATCATGTTCTACAAAAAGGTGTATTCTGCCTTAACATTCGTTATTTTACAGTAAACAACTGAGAAGTTAATGTTAATCCTTAATGATTAAAACAACAATTAATTAACAACTGCATTAAATATAAATGCTAGGCATATTCGGGGTATTATGAAGTAATATAACGGACCGACTTGTATGTTTCGTCTTGATAACACTTGAAGACGTTATGGTACAGGAAAACGTTTGAAATCAATTTTACACTACGTTGTGGTAGTCTACAGCCAGTGTCGAAGTTAATATGGTGAAATTGACCAGCATTTCTGTATGATTTTGAAATTTGTGAGTGTGCCGTATACGTGAATATTGTGATTGATAATATACACAATATGCTCAGTGTCATTCATGGACTAGCCTACTGCTTTACACACGAAACATTTATAGAAAATTCATATTCATACGCATATACCGGTATACCTAATATACATGTGATGTTTTATGTAATACAACTAGATAATTCGGGGGTTTATTGTATGTGCCTACTTTATATCATAGACCCATGTATGACAGAAATAATTATCTTTACTTGTGGACACAAATTTATTTACTTTATTCACAAGTTGGTTTACAATGACCTGTATGTTGGATTTGATAGATATATCTTAAGTCCACCTACTGAGGAGAATACCAACTGTCGGAATTCGGAATTTGCAGGTAGCGGAAATATTCAGATGTGTTAGTATAAAACTATAACTAGCATCATAGATATCTGATTTTTACTAAAGGTGGTACCAAAAAATTTAAATATCTAATGATTGGTTATCAGGATAATTATTTTGTCAAATACCATTCTGATGCTACACATAAATACACTAAAACTGATATAAAAAAGCATGCTGGAATTTCTAATAGACAATATATTTGTAATGTTTGGAGACGTCGTCTTTCAACAAACTGTCGGCATTCCTATGGGAACAAATTACCCCTTTATCGGCCGATCTTTCCTTTATTCACGCGAAGCAGACTTCATTTAGAAACTGCTGAATCAAAAGAAAAAAAAGTTAGTGGTGTGGTTTTATTTCACATTTAGATATATCGGCGACGTTTTGCCAATTAATAATGGCAATTTTTATACATATGTCAATGCGATATACCCCAACGAATTAGAAATTAAAGATACAACAGAATCAAGCAGACACGCTTCGTACTTAGACATTTTACTGACTATAGACAAAGACGGGAAATTGGCGTTCATATCGTAATTTTTCCACATTTAGGTAGTAATATCCCACAATCACCCGCACACTGACTTTATATTTCACAAATGATCCGATACGCCAGGGCCTCTTCAGCGTATGAACATTTCATTTACATATGTAAACTACTCACTGACAAATTATTGACACAGGGATATCAAACACCGCGTTTAATGTAAACGTTCCGCAAATTTTACGGTCGGTATCATAGTCTTGTTTGCGATTATTCTGTTTCACTGGGTAAACTGTTGAGTTGTCTTTTCGTTGGCGGTTGTTGAAACGTCTGTACCAATTGTGACAAGGATTCGTTCCTCACGTATTTCATTTGGACTTGATTGTGGAATCACGGCGGGTGTGACCGGTCGACAGGGGATGCTTATTCCTCCATGGCACCTGATCCCATCTCTTGGTTTCTAGAGGTCCGTGTTTGTCGATTGTTTTGCCGGATTTGTATCTGTGTACTGGACATCCTATAGATTTATACTTATTTACTATATCTGAGATGTTTTATATTCAAAATATTGTATAAACACTAAAAACTTTCTACACTATTTGTAGGGTTTATAAAGATATATCTCCTTAATCTTACTTTATATTGACAATGGTTCCTGGTTCTAAGGATGATACAGATAAGTATAATCCTAATATTATCATCAGAATGATTTGTTATGTTACAACTTATCATGATTGCTAGACCTTTGTATGACCTATTTAAATCATAAATGACGAATGAAGAAACATTATCGACTGATTGTGGTTCAGATTCAAACAAAGAAAAAAAAATTAAAAAAACTAAACCTGCAATATTGTGATAGAACAGCGTCCTTTTTTAATGAGCAAAATAAAATAACAACGGTTTGAAATGTTTTGTGAATATATTCTTACCCGGATATGGGAAGTAAAACCAGCTGGCGTCTTTTATGACATAACTTCTAACATCTGTCCTTGCGTAATATTCCCTATCTTTGGCAGTAGTTGCGTGATATATGACAAATACTTAATATGTCATTATGACACAAACTACTCATCCAACGATCATTGCAATCAAAATCTGTAAAATACTTAATATGTTATTTATGCTTGTCAAACACGTGCACGACATTATCTAAATGATTAACAAACCTTTTATTTTAATGCAGCCATGGGGAGTACTTACCCTAATAACAATAATAATAAGTTAATTTTACGAGGATAACATATTTAGCATTTACACACTAATTTGACGTGTCCTTAATTATTAAGAATACAATACGATTCAGCATCACAATTATCCAATATAAAGTAATAGATCATTGATATACATAAGGAACAATAAAGGATTGAGTGCGGATCGTTGTGGAACTCTTTAAATGATCTGATCTGGAGTTGATATGCTTTTTACCATAGTAATATATTGTTTGTTATGTACATACGATTAGGAACATCGCAAAATATGACCCGATATATTAAGAAGATACAGTTTAAAAATAAATATTTCATTATCAACTAAATCAAACGAAGTTATTAAGAGTCGTTAACGTCAGAGTGTTCGGTTGTACATTATTGGATTGCCATAGAGACAAGTAAATTCCAACCTACAGATCTCGAGTTAGTTCGAAGTCAAGTTCAGAACAAAATAGGGATTACAACACTGGTCACTACCTATAACAGACGGTATAAAGCCATTTATCGATATAACCTTTCAATATGTGTTGATGATTGAAATATTTGAATGTTCAAGATTACAAGGTAAAAATATATTGGTTTACTGTATTTAAATCAAATACATATTAACTTACTGAAAACACTTAATGAAAAGGATATCTGATGACATGCCATGAGTTTCTTCTGTTCCAGAACGGAAAACGCATATCAACATTGCACAGGTAAAGTGACAGGAAAATTGATATACTGCTTGTTCTGAAGAACAAAAGGACATAACAATGATTAAACTTTCTTTTCTAACGCATGTATTTCATTTTTACGTTAATGAGTTCTTTTATCGTTTTTCTAATATTTTACAATTTGTCTTATTCTAGATTTAAATACAAATCATGGCCAAACGAGTTTTAAAACATCGCACTTTGAACCATGGAGTCTCTCACTTCTTGTCTGCACAGGTTCGAGCCCCGTTGGAGCCAAATGGCTTTTTGTGAGAACGTTTGCTAGTTGACTTGCGGAAGACCTGTGGTCTCTTTTCGGGTACATTGAAACCGAGTTCTTTACTCCACCAATGAAAATTGGCCGCCACCATATAACTAAACCACTGTTGAGTGTGGCGTAAAACACCTCAACATTTAAATGTAATTTACGATTGTATATGAAAAGGAAGAGTTCTTTCGTTGCCATTCTGATTTCATACAATTTGTCCCATTCAAGAGTTGCATACATATCGTTGCCGAGTGGTTAGAGCGTCGCGATTTGAACCATGGAGTCTCTCAATTCTTATCAGCGCAAGTGCAAGCTCTGCTGGAACGGAACCTAAGTTGACCTTTGTGAGAAAGTCAAACAGATTCTCTCCTACGCCATTAAAACTGACCACCAGTATATAACTGGAGAATTGTTGCGTCTAGCGTTAAACACTCTTCAAATTAAAAATAAATCAAGTGCATAGACATTTACGAAGAGATGGGTTTATATGGTGAATACAACTTACAAAATAGCTATTCCCCAGTGTACTGTAGTTTGTGGTTGACTTTACCACGTAAATGCCAGCCAGTAAAATCGTTGGAACAATCGTGACAGGGCCAATGAAACGAAGCAGTACTCCAATCAATCCAGTTGCACCGATGAAAAAATGTATGGCTCCAGCCGCCAGTAAACTGCCTTGTAACTACACAATAAAATATTAAGGGTAAACTTATCAATTTTGAGTATTGTCAAATATTTCAAAGTTTAATTAAATCCATTTCATTTGCTTGTCGAATTCCATTTGAATATGTTGTATCAGGTACAGTTTATAACATCATATATGTAGGGATGCGTAAAAAAAACTCTCCCCAGGAAGAATAAGAAATAATTATAATTCATTTTTCAATCTTAAGTTTATGTTTTTGTTATTTTATATAATAATTTACATGTTTTTAGTTTTTCTTTTAACCAGGAATATGTATCAATGTTTTTTTTATTTTCCTTGGCGTGTTGATCTACAGCTTACGTAATTAATTAAGTGAAATAAATAGCAAAGCGTAAAAAAGTCTTTAACATAAAGCATGCCAGAAATTGTGGAAAACTGCTGTGATACCCCTAGACAGGTAAGACAATAGCTACTTACCATTTGTATATGGTCAAGGATTATTTGATCCGGGTCCGCGGCAATATAAGACGTGATATTTGATGTCGAGTTAAAGACTTAAAAAAGACAGAATAATTGTTATAACGAAAACTGAGACCTGCAGACTAGTATATCGCTTCATTGTTTACACGATAATGCTAAGCATGGTAGACCAATGAAGTTTAGCTAACACAAATACATGTATAGGGAAAGAGCACGATTAATGAACGAATTGGAAGACCATTTTGAAAGCAGCTGAAACCTTACTTGATCGCTATATATAGTGTTTTGTATAAGATCGTCCATCAGCCAAATCAGTTTAATACATGAATAATTGTATGTTAGAATACGCAGCAAAGCAGGTAAAACATGGACGTCTACACTCTAAATAAAATATGCAATTAAACTGATCATTTGAATACATATGTGTTAACTTAGGTTACCCATCGCATCTATTCGCAAAAGCAAGTCAATGCAGTGAAAGGGAATCTACAGATAATTACCGATTACAGCTACATTCTTACAGACGACGAAAATAACAAGCTTTTTATACGAAAATTACTATCAACTAACAAACTTCCGCAGCTTCTAATTTTCCATAAATCCATCAAATCGCCGTAACCAATCCGTCTCACAGATATCAATATTTTAAGGATAATCTTGGATTTTATCTTTTAATATAGATAAATTGACAACATTGATCAATAAAGTGAACCAAAAAGATACATGTCCTTCAGATGCGTGTCTTTTATAATAATATATTCTGCATGGAGACCTAATTCAATTCAACTTAATTAAACGGTAAATGATTGGATTTGCATATTCTACCTAAAACGTAATCTGACTTTTTATAGGGCAATGTACTAGGATTCTATTCTTAACTTTATAACAGAAGTAACATGGATTGTCTCAACACAAGCTAAACAAAAGCTGTTGTACTGCGCAATGCTTACTAGATTTTCTACTATAACTCTATAACAGAAGTCACAGACAGTGACTCCGTTTCACCAATCATGCTTTTCACCTTTTTACCGAATTTGACCCGTTCATCGAACTAGAAAGGTTTCCCTGGAACATTTGCGACATGTGTGGCATGCCAGCAGAAGACGCTGACTCCTTCCGGACACCTGGTCTTATCCTGTTGAGACCATTTGCACATCTAATTCGTCGTGTTATAATGGACTTGCGTTTTTGACTATTGCTTGGTACTTACTACAACCTATACAAAAACTCTTGTACTGTACAATGAATATCAGATTTTCTACTGTAATATAAAAATCTCAGATACCAAAGTATAAATCAATAGGGTGTCCAGGACATAGATACAAATCCGGTAAAATGTATAACAGATCATGTACTATAACAGAAGTCACATGACCTGTCTAAATAAAGCCTATACAATATACTGTTGTACTTCAGAGTGATCACTAGATCATGTACTATAACAGAAGTCACGTGATCTGTCTAAATAAAGCCTATACAATATACTGTTGTACTTCAGAGTGATCACTAGATCTTCTACTATAACAGGAGTCACATGACCTGTCCAAATAAAGCCTATACAATATACTGTTGTACTTCAGAGTGATCACTAGATCTTCTACTATAACAGAAGTCACATGACCTGTCCAAATAAAGCCTATACAATATACTGTTGTACTTCAGAGTGATCACTAGATCTTCTACTATAACAGAAGTCACATGACCTGTCCAAATAAAGCCTATACAATATACTGTTGTACTTCAGAGTGATCACTAGATCTTCTACTATAACAGAAGTCACATGACTACTATATGATTTTCAACTACATATGTGTATCGGAAGTCACATGACATGTCTAAATACAACGTATATAATATGCTGTTGTACTGTAGAGTGATCACTAGATCATGTACTATAGCAGAAGTCACATGACCTGTCTAAATACAACGTATATAATATGCTGTTGTACTGTAGAATGATCATTAGATTTTCTACAATGACGGAAGTCATTTGACTTGTATATATACAACCTATACAAAAACTGCTGTACTGTAGAATGATCACTAAATTTTCAACTATAACTGTATAACAGAAATCACATGACTAGTCTAAATATAACCTATACCAAAGCTATTACTGTAGAATGATAACTACGTTTTCTACTAACTGTATAACTGAAGTCACATGACCTCCTTAACTGAAACATTGTTGTCTAAATACAACCTATACCAAAGCTATTACTATAGAATAATAACTACGTTTTCTACTAACTGTATAAGAGAAGTGACATGGCCTCTATAACTGCAAAATGGTTGTCCAAATACATCCTATACCAAAGCTAATGCTGTAGAATAATAACTACGTTTTGTACTAACTGTATAACAGAAGTGACATGGCCTCCATAACTGCAAAATGGTTGTCCAAATACATCCTATACCAAAGCTAATACTGTAGAATAATAACTACGTTTTGTACTAACTGTATAACAGAAGTGACATGGCCTCTATAACTGCAAAATGGTTGTCCAAATACAACCTATACCAAAGCTAATACTGTAGAATAATAACTACGTTTTGTACTAACTGTATAACAGAAGTGACATGGCCTCTATAACTGCAAAATGGTTGTCCAAATACATCCTATACCAAAGCTAATACTGTAGAATAATAACTACGTTTTGTACTAACTGTATAACAGAAGTGACATGGCCTCTATAACTGCAAAATGGTTGTCCAAATACAACCTATACCAAAGCTAATACTGTGGAATAATAACTACGTTTTGTACTAACTGTATAACAGAAGTGACATGGCCTCTATAACTGCAAAATGGTTGTCCAAATACAACCTATACCAAAGCTAATACTGTAGAATAATAACTACGTTTTGTACTAACTGTATAACAGAAGTGACATGGCCTCTATAAATGCAAAATGGTTGTCCAAATACAACCTATACCAAAGCTAATACTGTAGAATAATAACTACGTTTTTACTATACCAGAAGTCCTTGACGTGTCTAAATATAACCCTGTTGTCTTTGTTTCTCGTTTGTACCACGTACAGTTTTATTAGTTAAATACAATCCATAACATCTAGTGCATACATGACAATATATAACATATCAATTACTTATTTGTGGTATCGTCATACATTTAACATTCAGTTTGAATCACCTGCCTTTAATATTTCATTACACACATATGTCAAGGACATTTCATTTTGAATGAACAAACTATATCTTAAAGTGCATTTTATGGGATTATATCATAACAAACAACATTTTTAATGCCATTTCTTGTAATTTGCTAATAATTACACAGTTGTTGATGGTTTTTAAATATGTAAATATATTTACAAATGTTGTATTATTTCATACAAACGTGATGCCTACCTGCCGTTGTAACATTGCATCTGTCTTTGTCAATCTGGCTGATAGCAACAAGCGGTATAACATAAACTAGTGTGGCGCCTTGAGAGAGTGGTAACCTTTGAATTAAATTACACCACAATCAATCACAAATGATATACACATATGTTTACCTGCTAGTTTTAAAACAAAAATCGTAATACATAATTCTACAATACACTACACATAGTGTACACTACACTAGATATAGTATACACTACACTACAGATAGTATACACTACACTACAGATAGTGTACACTACACTACATAAAGTCTATACTACACTACCGACAGTGTACACTACGATACAGATAGTGTACACTACACTACATATAGTGTACACTACAGATAGTGTACAGTACGATACGGATAGTGTACACTATGATACAGGTAGTGCGCACTACACTACATATAGTGTACACTACACTACATATAGTGTACAGTACGATACAGATAGTGTACACTACACTACATATAGTGTACACTACAATACATATAGTGTACACTACAATACATATAGTGTACATTACGCTATATATAGTGTACACTACACTACAAACAGTGTACACTACACTACAGATAGTGTACATTACACTACATATAGTGTACACTACGATACAGATAGTGTACACTACACTAGATAAATTGTCCACTACACTATATATTATGTACACCACACTACAGGTAGTGTACAATCCGATACAGATAGTGTACACTACACTAGGTAGAGTGTCCACTACACTCTATATAGTGTACACCACACTACATATAGTGTACACTACACTGCAAACTGTGTACACTATAGATAGTGTACACTACACTGCAAACTGTGTACACTATAGATAGTGTACACTACACTACATATAGTGTACACTACACTACAGATAGTGTACATTGCACTACATATATAGTGTACACTACGATATAGATAATGTACACTACACTACAGATAGTTTACACTACACTACAGATAGTGTACACTACACTACATATAGAGTGCACTACACTACATATAGTGTACATTGCACTACATATAGTGTACACTACGATACAGATAATGTACACTACACTACAGATAGTTTACACTACTCTACAGATAATGCACACTACACTACATATGGAATACACTACAGATAGTGTAGACTACACTACATATTGTGTACGCTACACTTTATATAGTGTACATTACACTACAGATAGTGTACACTACGCTATCTGAAGTGTTAAAAGGAATAATATAATGATACTGAAATGATGATATCTTGATGATGTATTGTAGTTCATACTTCGTACAATGATTTTTTTTTATTTTCTCGAAAAGAATGGCGATTGCTCCATGTTCTATTTACATATGATTTTTAATAGTACAAGTACGATTATTTACTATACAATCCAATTTTTATAGCATAATATCAACCATGTTTCACTAGTAATCGTTCTCCTTTATTATTTTTCCCTATTTTAATCATATTGATCTTAGATGGGTCTAAGATACAAATGGCGTTTACATCTATTGAACTATGGTAGATAAATTGCATTAATATCTAATGAATTCATAGCTAATTTATATCGAATTTATATTTAATAAACAATGTAAACAAATGGCTTTCAAGTTCGTATGCTGACAATGAACCGTGTGAAAGATAATGCTTTAAAGGAGTTATATTTGTCCCGTTCACGTGATTGAAATTATAATATTTGAAATTCTGTACCCATATAAAATGACTTATTTGAATGCACATACTTAAAGCTTTAACTGATAAGGTTGCTATCGGTGTCGCCAGTAGTAGAGATATGGACACGCAAGAAGAATATATTGTATCTCTTTGTATTATCTTTTGACTGTATTTACTTTTATATACCGTATCTATATGTGTTTATGTGTGTTTGGAGCGGACACCTAGCCGTTTAGGATTCACAATTGTTCTTCGTGTTTGGAAGGATGTTATATCTAATTTGTCGCATTCTTAATGGATTTGTAGTTGCGAATATACTTCGGTTCTTCTTTGATTATTTGGCCTTGTATTTTATCATTTCCCTTTAGAAAATATATTGAAAATTGGAGCTCAACTGTTGAAGTCTAATTGACAGAAATGATTGTCTTTAGTATTACAATTGAACCTTTGTTATCATGTCTATAATATTACATATTGTTTGATAATCATCTCAACTTTGAGAGGGACTAATACGGTGTCACTCGGTTGTCAGTTACACCCCGCGAGATGACACATTGAATGCTACAAAACTGTTTTTACAAAACTTTGCTCTGATAAGAATCTCGTGTTGAATTTGCAATGTTTTTATAGATAATGTTGTATATCTTACCTTACACCTACAGTAACCATGAGTAAAGTAGTAACACCATTCATAAACAATGTCGAACTCAGTAGCTTGGATTTAAACTTCTCACTGTGTCCGGCACAAGCAAACTCGACAACAAGTAGCGATATAGCTAATGACGATGACAGGGAAAGCAGGGTTTGCTAAAATACAACATAATATTATCATTTAAGTGATGAAATAAAAATAAAGACACACACACACACACACACACACACACACACACACACACACACACACACACACACACACACACACGCACACACACACACACACACACATTAAATTACTATGGTGAAAATTTGTTAACATCCGACCATACTTGTTTTTATACTGTCGGCAGGACATACAAAGACAACACACCCAACACAACATCCACCCGTCCTTGTTTTCTATACAGTCTGAGTGACATACAAAGACAACACACCTAACACAACATCCACCCGTCCTTGTATTTTTATACATGCGACAGGATTTAAAGACAACGCATTTAACACAACATCCACCCGTCCTTGTTTTCTATACAGTCTGAGTGAAATACAAAGACAACACACCTAACACAACATCCACCCGTCCTTGTATTTTTATACATGCGACATGATTTAAAGACAACGCATCTAACACAACATCCACCCGTCCTTGTATTTTTATACATGCGACAGGACATACAAAGACAACACACCTAACACAACATCCACCCGTCCTTGTATTTTTATACATGCGACATGATTTAAAGACAACGCATCTAACACAACATGCACCCGTCCTTGTTTTCTATACAGTCTGAGTGACATACAAAGACAACACACCTAACACAACATCCACCCGTCCTTGTATTTTATACATGCGACAGGACATACAATGACAACACACTTAGCAAAACATCTACCCGTGCGCTTGAGATACAAAGACAACACTACCAACACAACATCCACCCGTCCTTGTATTTTTATACATGCGACAGGACATACAATGACAACACACTTAGCACAACATCTACCCGTGCGCTTGAGATACAAAGACAACACCACCAACACAACACCGGCCCGTCTCTGTTTTTTTATAAAATCGGCAGGACATACATTGACAACATAACACTTACCATCATATAGATAACGTTATACACATGGACATGTTATAGACATGAACTTAACGCCATTTTCATGCGACAATTTTCACGTTAATTCCATGCATTTCCTTAATATACGGTAACATCCCGTGAACAAATTCCGTATGAATTTCACATCAGAATACAATTCTAAAAATGATTTGACAATTTCAATGAAAGATATCAAACAAGGTATTACAAGGTATTACAAACGGGTTTTGCAGTGCCTAGACATCAACAATCTTCTACTCAACACCGTTTCATGTTCATGTATATAATCTCCCTTCAAATATAATCCTATCGTGCATGTCATCACCGTCGACATTTCTATTGTTGACAATGAAAATCTAAAACATCTTATTTTAAGAGGTCCTAAACACGGCGAAGCCCGTTCCTTTAATTGGCGTCAGAATTTCAGTTTAGCCCAAACATGAACCAGACACTTTGTCTGAATGGCAAAACCTGGTTGATAAAATTTCGTATTCGAAACTTAGAGGAACTATGAAAACACGTTATCCCTCTGTATTTAGTGATCCAGAAGTAGTAACGGAACTGGGTAGATTACTTGACCAATATGTACTGGTCCCAGCAGACAAAGCCTCAAATATTATAGGTTTTATTTGCATGGCACATTTTTGTTTAGTTTGTTTAGTAAAAAGCTAGGGTTTAATACAAATGTTGGTAATCCTACATACACACGTAACTTGCTTTCAAAGGACGAGATCCTGAAAAAAACAGGTGTCCGTTTTATGTTCTTTTCATGTACCTATACCCGATACTGATCTTGAGCTACCATATTTACATTGGATACTTAAACTTCATAAAACCCTTTATTTAAGGCTCACAATTTTTCTCAAATTCACAGTATCAAAACATACGACTTCTCTACTCTTTATACAAGTATCGTACATAAGAAATTTAAAGAAATACTTTTTAGCATCATAGACTGTCTTTTCACTAAAGGTGAAAATTTAAATATCTAGCCATTGGTTATCATGATACTTATTCTGTCAAACACCACTCTGTTTCTACACATAAATACACTGAAGTTGATATAAAAACATGCTGGAATTTCTAATAGACAATATCTTTGCAATGTTCGGAGACGTGGTCTTTCAACAAACTGTCAGCATTCCTATGGGAACCAATTGTCCTCGTTATTGGCCGACCTATTCTTTTATCCATATGGATCAGACTTCATTCAGAAACTGCTGAATCAAAAGAAGAAAAAGTTAGAGGTGTCATTTAATTTGACATTTAAATATGTCGACGACTTTTTGTCAAATAATAATGACAAGCACACACGATTCATACTTAGACATTTTACTTACTACAGACAGAGACGAGAAATTGGCAACTAAGCCATACGACAAACGCGACGATTTCGTCTTTCCCATCGTAAATTTTCGACAGTTAAGTAGTAACATCCCACAGACTCCCACATATGGAGTTTATATTTCACAGATGATCCAATATGTCAGGGCGTGTTCTAGATATGAAGATTTCATATCCAAATGTAATCTGCTCACTGACAAATTATTGACACAGATATATCGAAAACCACATTTGATGTCGACGTTCCTCAAATTTTACGGTCGGTATAATAATCTTGTTTGCGATTTCTCTGTTTCACTGGGTGAAATGTTGAGTTACCTTTTCGTTGGCGGTTGTTGAGACGTCTGTACCAATTGTGACGAGGATTCGTTCCTAACATATTTCATTTGGACCTGACTGTGGACTCACAGCGCGTGTGACCGGTCGACAGGCGATGCTTTTTCCTCCATGGCTCCTGATCCCACCTCTTGGTTTCCAGAGGTCTGTGTTTGTCCATTTTTCCCCAGATTTGTATCTGTGTCCTGAACATCCTAAAGATTTATACTTGGGTATTTGAGATGTTTTATATTAAACAAAACATTAAAAGAACATTAAAATGTTCCAAAGTTTAGTTCAGGTGAAAAATATCTGATTGTGGTACCGTTGAAGAATACTATCTAATATTACTACGAGGATGTAATGTTTAAGAAGATCCCCGTATCGACCATAAAAGCTCAAGCGACTCGTTTCTCTCTCAAAATACAACATTCGTAAGAAGAACATGTCCTGGCAACACGTAAAAGTTAAAGAAAACGTCATAGGCGGGAGAAGATGGGATATTACTACTTAGAAATGGGAAGTTTGTGGTATGACAATTGAAATCGTCGCGTTTGTCATAAAGGGAAGAGAGAAGTTGACCTTCCTTTCCAATCGACAGTACAGTAAATCTAGGTAAGAGGCAGATGTGTTGCTCTCTGTCGTCCCTTTAATCTCTAGCTCAACAGAATATATCTGGCAGAGGTAATTCTGAAAATCATAATTATTAATGGGCATGACGTCTCCGATATACCTGTAAGTAAAACTTAACCGCAATGCTGTTTGTTTCCTTTGGAGAGCAGAAAATTTATAAATTCCGCTTCATATGAATACAAAAATATGTCAACCAAGAAACGTGCACAATTGATACCCATTGGGATGCCGACAATTTTATGGTAATTTTTTCCGAAGGTGTCGTCTACTAGAAACCCCAGCATCTTGATAATATCGTCTTCAGTGTATTTTTTTTTATTGGGATCAGAGTGTTCCTTCACTTAATAAGGTTCTTCATGACCTAACACTGAATATTTATACTTGCGATTTTCGTTTTTGTATACAAAGGAGTCTTGTATAATAGATATTAATCTGTTTATCAGTTTTTGATGAGGAATTGTTGTGTAAAGGGTCGAAAAATCAAAAGACTCGATGCTTGTAATATGTTTGAAATCTGGAGACTTAAAATGTTGCAACAATTCTTTTGAATTCTTTAGGATCCACATGTGGTTGTCTCCGCTTCTTAAGTAAGCCGTTGAACAGTATTTATGAAGACCTTGTCTAATGTGTAAGCAGTTTGGTGAGTAAAATAGATAAAGACATAGTGGAACACTTAGATGACCCCGCAGTAAATTGGTGTTTATAGGGACTTTTGCGCATCTTACACACAGCATTGAAAAAATACATATGCGGCTATGAAAATACACATGCGAATAAAATGTTTAAGCGACTGAAAATTACAGATTCGAATGAACGATATACACATGCAACTGACAAAAATAGGCATGTGTCCGAAAAAAACACGTTTCAGACACTTAGTGAATCCCATATAAAATGAAACAAGCAATTGCATCACGTAGCGACTCCTAAGTTTTTCGGTTGTATATAAGTTAATGTTGTCTACGATTAATCAAGCAACTGTTAGGCGATATAAAAAGAAAAGAAGTTATGTGTTACCTGGAGACCGAAGAAAAGCGTCAAATGAATTGGAGTTGGGTCGCTGATTTTGTAAATAAGTTCTTTTTTTAGAATTTGAACCCGCTGATTTCCCTGTATCACCGGTATCTGGACTTGTCTGTGAGGTATTATCTTCAATTTCATATGGGGTATTGCAGTTTGTCTTGTTTGGAAAATCTAGAGAAACTGGCAGGCCATTATTCTTTTTCGCGTCATCCGCCTGAAAATATCCATAGTAGTTGCATTATACTTCCTGTTTATGATCCTTTTCTGAACAATTTATTTATATCATTTGCCTCCTCCAAACAGGAACTGGCAATGTTTTGCCAGAGTGTCTGAATGTGTTCATTTATTGATAGACAGCTTTGTATAATACAGAAATATCGTCATCAGTTTGTCTGCATCCCTTATCCCTTATCCATACATTAATAACGTGAGTCCAAATCAGCAATACCTAGTAGCTGATATTTCGGTACCAGCTGAAAATCTTATACTAAAGTAATATTTACCATTTAAATTCCATTTTTTCTAAAGCTAAGATAATCATCTATTTTAAATAGTGGTTACTCATAGACGGATTTTGGCAAAATGACAGAAACGATCGTCTTGAGTACTGACTAAATGCCTGTATAATTTCTATTGAATATATCTGAATGCAGTTTATGCAAATAGCATCAAAATGTTGACATAAAACAGCATCGCTGTCAAGTAAAATATTTATGAGAGCACTTTAAACATACAAACTCATTATGAAGTATATACGATACCTATTCTCAAAGAAAGTCACAGTTAAGGATTTTAAAATATCATACCTGGCATGCTAAAGTTAATGGAGAGATAATTTGTCATTGAGTATAATTTCTTACTTCAAATCCAGAATTTGTGTCAGGATTGTTGTGATAATATGAAATCCTCAGATGTATAACATTAGCCATATTTGCGAGACCGCCAAACGTTGTCGCTATGGTTTATGTAAAGAGAAGCTTTCCGTCAAAATATTCTATATGTACCTGAGGAAACTTGCATTATGTCATAATTCGACAGGGTCTAGTAGTTTTCAAATAAATTCAAAACCTATACAGACGTCGTTCTTAGATACACAGCACATGTCGAGCTCGAATGACATGTTTGCTAGTGTTGTATTGATATTTGAGAAAGAGAAAATAAATTTCATATATAGATTTGCCTGATAAAGGATAAACTCGAATAGTTCGGGTCAGAGGAGACTTAAAAGTAGATGAATATCTGTTTCAGTCATTTACGTGTTAATTTCGTTCTTAGCCAATTTTAGAACGAACCTCGAAATATGCATTATTATATGAATGCAAACGGAATACATTCTATACGTTATTTAAGTGACAAATGACATACATAACAAAAATAGAAATTTATAACAAAACTCGACCTGTTGTAATATCCATATCTGACTTCCTTACGATGTAAATATGGTGGATATAAATAAATGTCTAAATTAGGTCAATAATAATAATAATAATAATAATAATAATAAGAAGAAGAAGAAGAAGAAGAAGAAGAAGAAGAAGAAGAAGAAAAATAGTAATAATAAGAATAATAAGAATAATTATTTTTATTATTATGATTATTATCATTATTATAGCTAGAGGATGCTGAAGCAACAACATGGTCATTCAATATGGTAATGTACTAATTAGTTGAAAAACACAAACAAGGAAATTGGATAAGAAGGAAAATTGTAATGTATTTTTAAAGTGTTCAAGTACTCAAGTGCATATTCAAAAAGCATGTGAAAATGAATGGTGCTACGAAAGGGACTTTGTAACGACTTTTAATAGCAATGAGTGAAAGTGACATTTAATTGGGAGAAATCAATGTTCTGTTTTAAAGCAATTACCCAGAAACATTTTATATTGATTCAATATCGGCCCGATATCGTCAACATTTTCGGTCCTATATCGGGCGCCGATGTCGGCCAGACATGCGTTTTGCAAAGTGAATGTTATATCGGCCCGATGTCGGGCCGATATCTACCGATATTGGGTCGACATCGGCTATATACCTTATATTGATATCAGGCCGATATTGGTCATCAATCCAAAAATGCTACTTATTCGTTACTGCACTTTTAGAATGGGGAATTTCGAATTTCATATATTGTTTGTTTTATTTTTTTAAAATCTCCAGCACTAAAATGTACAGTTCACCCACGATACATCGCACTACGTTATAACGTCAAACCCGCATAATCCCACTATTTCTTGAGGAACAGATTTCCTACTTATATATTCCCCGTTATAACACCAAGACCCGCATATCGCCATCCGCCGCCGATTCTCCGGTACAAATGGTCATTTATACAAGTTGAATCCCTCGACTGTATGGCCAGACTAGGTGAAAAACAGGTGTGGATATAAGTCGATGGGCTATATAAACCTAAAACCATTTGTTAGTGTTACCGGCCTGTGAATAAATTATTTAATTTGGTATGGTAAGACTAACAATTTATAGTATTTATGTATGTCACACTAAACGTTTACAGTATTTGAATATGATAATGCGAAAAGTTTACAGTATTTGGGTATGATAAGACTTACAATTTACACTATTCGGGTATGATAACACTAACAATTATTATCATTTGGGTGTGATGACACTAAAACATTATTTTTCTATATTATTTGGGTATGATGACACTAACGTATATTATTTGGGTATCATGAATTTAGCATTATACAGTACGCAGGTGTCGTGACCCCGCGGTATAGTGCTGGATAATCAACCGCAGGATGAAACAATAAAACAAAAACAAAGGTATTGTGTCACAGTTGGAGTCTGCACATTACGAACCTTCATATAGGCCCACATTTGAAGCCCATTCAACGAAACTCGGTGACGTCACCATTATATAATCACTAACAGTTTACACTATTTGGTTATGGTAACACTATCAATTTACAGTATATGGGATATCACTAACAGTTTACAATAGTTGGTTATGGTAACACTAACTATTTACAGTATTTGGGATATCACTAACATTACTTGGGAAATGTAACAGTAACTATTTACAGTATTTGGGATATCACTAACAGCTTACAATATTTGGTTATGGTAACACTAACTATTTACAGTATATAGGATATCACTAACAGTTTAGAATAGTTTGGCAATGTAACATTAACAATTTACTGTATATCGGATATCACTAACAGTTTACAATATTTTGGAAATGTAACACCAACAATTTACAGTATGTGGGATATCATTAACAGCTTGTTTACATTACTTGGGAGATGTAACACTAACAATTTACAGTATTTGGGGTATCACTAACAGCTTACAATATTTGGTTATGGTAACACTAACAATATACAGTAATTGTGATATCACTAACAATTTACAATATTTTAGAAATGTAACACTAACAATTTACAGTATTTGGGATATCACTAACGGTTTACAATATTTGGGAAATGTAACAATAACAATTTACTGTATTTGGGATATCACTGACAGTTTACAATATTTGGTTATGGTAACACTAACAATATACAGTGTATGGGTATCACTAACGGTTTACAATATTTTGGCAATGTAACACTACCAATTTACAGTATTTGGGATATCATTGACAGTTTACATTCTTTTGGCTTTGTAACACTAATCATTTACAGTATTTGGGATATCATTGACAGTTTACATTCTTTTGGCTTTGTAACACTAATCATTTACAGTATTTGGGATATCACTAACAGTTTACAATATTTGGTTATGGTAACACTAACAATATACAGTATATGTGATATCACTGACAGTTTACATTCTTTTGGCAATGTAACACTAACAATTTACAGTATTTGGGATATCACTAACAGTTTACAATATTTGGTTATGGTAACACTAACAATTTTCAGTATTTGGGAAATCACTAACAGTTTACAAAATTTGGGTATGGTTAAATAAACAATTTACTGTATTTGGATATGATAACACTAATAGATTACAGTGAATAAGATGATAACAGAATATTATGTTTGGGTATGATATCACTAGCAGTTTTCATTATTTGGGTATAAAAACAACAAAAGTGTAGATTTTTTTTAGTATGATAACAATAAAGGTGTACATGTTTTGGCTATGACAACACTAACAATTTACTGTATTTGGGTACGGTATGACTAACATTTTACAGTATTTGGGTGTAATGACACTAACAGATTACAGACTTTGAGTATGATAACACATACAGTTAACATTATCTGACTATGATGACACTAACAATTTACTGTATTTGTGTATGGTAAGACTTACAGTTTACATTATTTGCATATGATAACACTAACAGTTTACGGTATTTGCGTATGATAAAACTTACAGTTTACATTATTTGGGTATGATAACACTAACAGTTTACATTTGTTCGGTATGATAACACTTACAGTTTACATTATCTGGATATGATAACTATAGCAGTGTACATTATTTGGGTATGCTAACTATAGCAGTGTACATTATTTGAATATGATAACACTAACAAATTACAGTGTTTGGGTATGATAACACTAACAGATTACAGTATCTGGGTATGATAACACTAACAGTGTTCTTTGTATGTGTGTGCAGTAACTAAGTGAAATGTTGAGTTGCCTTTTTGTTGGCGGTTGTTGAGACGTCTGTACCAATTGTGACGAGGATACACTCCTCACGTGTTTCATTGGACTTGACTGTAGACTCACGGCAGTTGTGACCGGTCGACAGGGGATGCTTAGTCCTCCATGGCACCTGATCCCACCTCTTGGTTTCCAGAGGTCCGTGTTTGTCCATTTTTACCGGATTTGTATCTATGTCCTGGACATTCTATTGATTTATACTTTGGTATCTGAAATTTTTATATTCAATCCCTTAACTGATCAAGAATGAAGTAAACATATTCAAGTATCTATAAATATGTTGGGATAGTTAGATTAAGGCATGCATGTTTCCTGTGATTCATCAATACCAGTGTTTACATGACTTTACTTTATGTCAGTCACATCAAATGACATATAATACTCTAAAACCCCTTAAAACATGCACATATGAAAACCTGTTGAAAATGTTCTAAGACAAATTGAAACTGAATGAATCAGTAACAGATTTACAATTATCAAAACCAATACACTGTTATTGTTTAAGTCCCAAACACTCTTTAAAGAAGAACCTATGATTTATATTTTATCAATAATATTATCTTAAACAAAATAAAGGATTTGTCCTCAGCAGAAAGTTTCTGATAATTAAACAGCTACATGTAGCAAGTTGAATCTATTTATAGCAATTGCAACACTTATTGTAGATAACACAGACTAACTTGCTGAACCTTGTGGTATGCCTAATTAAGATATTAAGGTCAAATAATGTAATTGACACTTCAAACATACTAGAAAAGGCTACTAAAGACTGCTAAAATCACTGACAACCTTTTAAAAATGCTCGCAGAATTCTTGCAGTATCCTGGCACCAGCTGGTAAAATAAATCTATGGCCCCTAATTTTTTTATTTTTTTATTGTTTTTAAAATTTATAGATTTACTATACTGTGTTATTGCATTTTGCTGGCATATTTTAGGGTAATTCTGACCTCATAACAGAAGTGGGGGCTCGTCCGGGAGCGATCATTTAAGATTTTATAATTTTTTTGACTTAAATTATTCAACAAATTTGATTACTGTTTGAAAAGTGAAGCCAGCAGAAATCAACATGATATTTAAGGTAGAAGATATTTTTGCAAACACCCGACCGGGAATTTTTTGAATTTTTGAAGAAGGATGAGTTAATTGCATTAGGTTTACATTTTAAGCTTCAAGTTAAGTCATCTATGAAAAAGAGTGAAATCAGAACAGAGAGAGCGTGACAAAGATAGAGAACAGAAAGAACGTGATAGAGAACTTGAATTTAAAAAGTTAGAAGAGCGTGAGAGAGAGAGAAAATTTGAGCTAGAGAAATTCAGATTACCATATGAAACTAAGGTTAACTCACAGCCATTGCCTGTCAGGTCTGAATTTGATGCTGCGAAAAATATACGCTTAGTGCTGCAATTTCTGGGAAAAATATGTTGATAAGTACTTCCCGCAGTTTGAAAAGGTTGCGGAAAGTCTTAAGTGGCCGCGCACTGCTTGGTCTACTATGTTACAAAGTGTGTGAAGCGGCAGAAGTTTATTCGGCATTGAATCTAGGTGATAGTTCAGACTATGACAAGGTGAAGGCTGCGATTTTAAAAGCTTACGAACTTATACCTGAAGCATACAGACAGAAGTTTAGAAGTTTTAAGAAATTTGAAAATCAAACTTATGTTGAATTTGCTAGAGAAAAGAAAGATATATTTGAATAATGGTTATGGTAAAAAAAGTGTGAACCAAGAAAATTATTGCGAAGAATTATGGGTATACCAGGATTTGAAAACTCATTTAGAAGACAAACATGTAAAACTCTCAATGAGGCGGCAGTTATGTCGGATACTTATGCTCTCACTCACTTTGCCAAAATCATCTTGGAATACTAGTGCTAAAAATTTCCAGTCATAGTCTCAGTCATTATCATTTTCTCAGTCCAATCCACAGCAAAAAGCTCCCATAGGTGGTCTTATGCCCAGTCTAAAACCCGGACGGGTTGAAGGTCTCAGTGATGTAGGGTCATCTCCTATCTGTGCATATTGTAAGAAAAAAGGTCATATTGTTAGTGAATGTTGGAGACTTAAGAGAAAGAATGATCGAAACCCAAATCCAAATGGCTGTGCTGCAGTTAAGTGTAGTAGGGAATCATATGTTTTGTGTCAGTCTGAAATTCCTGATGTTCAGGATTGTAGTAAGTCAAGTTTTCATGATTCTATGGCAGATTATAAGCCCTTTTTGTCAGTTGGTGCGTCTAGTGAAACGTTACCTGTTCAAATTTTACAAGATACTGCTGCCCAAACTTTGTTGTTAGAGGATGTGTTGCCCAGGTCTGACCAGACTTCTGTTGGTGGATCAGTTGGTGGATCAGTTTTATTACAGGGTGTGGAGCTAGGCGTCATTGATGTTCCCCTCTATAGAATTTTTAAGTCGGATTTAATCACTGGACCAGTTATTGTAGGTGTTCGACCTACTATTCAAGTTAAAGGTGTTTCCTTACTGCTACGCAGAGTTGTGGCTGATCCGAGTTTTTGTAAAGCCACCACACCTGATGCTAGTTTAGATGATAACAGTGACCTGTATCCAGCGTGTGCTGTTACCAGGGCAATGGCGAAAAGGCAACAGGCGGAAAGTTCCGAAGTTCCAGTAACCAAGACTGTTAGTGCCACCTTAGCTACACTTTCCTTGCCAATTGATTGCTGAGCAACAGAATGACCAAGATATACTTAGGCTCCGTGAGAGGGCACTCCCACCAGAAGAGGCGGATAACTTTGGAGAATGTTTCTATCCCCAAGACGATATATTAGTGCGGAAATGGCGACCACCCGATGCATCTACAGAGGAGAGTATTTTAGTAGAGTGTTGGTTGATTGTGTAGGGCTTTGCCTTGGAGTAGCTCTGGGAATCAGTATCTACTTACATTTATGTGAACTTCCACTCGTTTCCCTGATGTCATCCCTCGTAGGAATATTAAGGCTAAAACCGTAGTTAAGGCCCTTTGTAAGTTCTTTAGTTTTGTCGGTCTGATAACATCAATACAGTCAGACCAAGGTTCAAACTTCAAGTCTGGGTTATTTCAACAGATTGTGCATGGGCTAGGTATTAATTAGTACAAGTCCAGTGCTTTATTATCCTGAGTCACAAGGGGCTCTTGAATGTTTTCATCAGACCCTTAAATCTATGATGAAAACTTATTGTTACCAGTATAGGAAAGGCTGGGATGAAAGGGTCCATCTTTTGTTATTTGCTAATTTTTCCACATTGTAAGCCTACTTACGAATCTCTTAGAAAAGAAAATAAAGTTTGAATGGACCAAGAAATATGACGAATCATTCAGTAAAATTAAATCCCTACTTATCAGTAGTCCAGTTCTTTCGCCTCCAGATTTTTCAAAACAGTTTAAACTGTTGATGCAAGTAATGAAGGAGTCGAGGCTTCTTTATTTCAAGAAGGTTGTGACAATGTAGATAGAGAGTTATTTATTATTTTGCTAAACAAATTGACAAAGAGTCAAAGAAATTATTCTACAATTGAGGAGGAGTGCCTTGGTTTGTTGATGGCACTGCAACATCTTGATGTTTATTTGAGTGTTACTTTGCACCCTGTTCTTGCATATACAGATCATAACCCTCTCACCTTTCTTAACAAAATATCAAACAAAAATCAGATACTTACAAGGTGGAGTTTGTTGTTACAAGAGTATGATCTTGTTATAAAGCACATTAAGGGAAAAGACAATGTTTTGGCAGATGCTTTGTCTAAAGTGAGTTAAATGTGATTGACTTATGTATTTGATTTTTCCATGTAATTGTTTATTTATACCACACAGAAAGTGTTTATTTTACATGTATGTATGTGATTGCAATTGTTTGACTGTTTTATATCAAAGTTTCCATTTACATTCAACCTTTTCTTTAAGTGGGAGGTGTTATGAGGGTTGATGGGTGCTTGTTTACAATTATTTGTACTTGTTGAACTAAGTGCATCTGGACCTTTCTGGGAGATCAGTTGTTTGTGTTTTTGTTCAAGGACGCTCTAACTCTGTCATCATGTTACTATGTTTAGCCATAGGGATTTTCCTGAAAGTGCTGGAAAGACAATTTTCTTTATTATTCCTATCTAGTATATATACAGAGATGGTCAGGTCAGGCGAGATGTTGTGAAGGTTGATGGGTGCTTGTTGTAGTTACATCAAAAGAACTAGTGCGAAATGTGCATGTTCGTATACGAAAGTGAATTTAAGAATTGCTGTGATATTCTCCTACATAGATACATTGTTTTTTATTTATTTTCGTCGGTTAGGAGTGGTTTTCTAAAGCTAATGTCAAAATTACAATGACTTGATGTTACTGTTTTTTTTTTCATTAATTTGTACTTTCTTCTTTTCATCAGTGCAGTGGAAATACTTTCAAACGACGATAACAACTAGCATTGTTCAATATTCACAGATAATTGAAAAGTACTAACGTGGAACTAGTACGTTAATGATTCTATGGCGTTTACGAAACTGGAAAATTTAGATTACCCCATGATGTATTTCTTGCAATTTTGGCACGTCAAGCAATAAACTATTTGTCGATGAGTTTTGCTCTTGCAATATTGACTGCTCTTTTGTCGTTTAATGATACTGTTTTTGATACCATCCCGGGATGAAGGTAGATTATGTGAGTCAATATAGAAGGGAAACAATGAAATAAAAGACAAAATATGTGATAGAGTTATACACCTGAGAAGTATTTAGAATGTATTAGAAATCGGAGCGATACAGATTATGGAACCATTGAGAATGCTTTATATTATCTTTTAGAAACACTTCAATGTCGCATAATACTGTATAATTCATACTGCGTGGTAAGAAAGATCAAATTAATTTTGGTTGTTATGGAAACGTCCATCACACCGGCACTATTCTGGGTTGCCATAGTATGATAAAAAATTGATTAAATTGTTGTCCCCTGACAGATAGTTGAGGTTATGATTAAATGTTTGGTCAAATACATTATAAAACACGTGCTACGTTGTAAAAGATCTTTCTGAAGTCACTTAGTTTTTAGAATTAAGTTTTTCCGTACCTTAAACAACCAGCTGCATTTCCGTATGCAATGACCTTAATAAACTTTTACGCCATATCAAATGCACTTTGTCATAGGGGTCTCGGTCCTTTACGCACTCGGACTTTATTAAAGTCGGCCGATTGTATCTGTTTTATATTTACTTATATTACATACCGACTGCAATTCCATTCATTGCAAGTGTATAGAGCGATGATTTCGATTTATCAGTACACACAGTCACGTAACCCGAGTGTTGACCGCTTTACATGTTGGCGAAGGAATGCATGAATGAATCAATCAAGAATCGAATATCACATATTTACGTCTCATTTATTTAATCTTAAAAGCCATACATTACCAGAAAAAAATAACTCACAGAAAGAAGTCTGAAACACAAGACTAAATATACATCTGCAGCACACTGTACAGCCTACAGGGCCATACTGTGATATATCTATGCCATGTTATGACGTTATGACTAGAATCACAGACCACAAAAATTAATATTCGCTTCGTAGTTACAACAGAAAAAAGAGAACATTTAACCTTCCCGTTACCAAGCATACGAATATTTTAAAATAACTTCAAAACAAATCCGACATTTATACAAAATTAGAAAATAAACTCCATAACTCATAAACTCCAATAAATTCCATTTAGGATTTCCGGACAGAAAAGGGGAACTACTTGATGTTTATCTGTCTGTTACGTCATATGATAAACTCCCAACGCAAAGCCAATTGCATAGAATGAATTTCGTAAACAGCTGATTATATATTCACAGAAAATGGTAATATATATATAGATATAAGGATTGTTTTTCATTTTAAAGATTTTCACTGTACAGCACGAAGCGCTTGTATTATGTAACATATGTGCTTTTCAACGCTATTTTAAATATCTGCAGAAAATCGGATTAATATCAGGTTACTAAAAGAATTAATTCCCGATCTTTAATGTTACTCTGAGTGCTGACATTGACAAAATCAAACCAATATAATTGAAAAGTATGCGCACCTCATGTTTTTCACGGAACTTGAATTGCCATATGTTTATTGGATTCTAAAGAATTGCGAAGATGCACAAAAATCCCTATAAACACCGCTTCATTGCTGGGTCATCTAAGTGTTCTACCAAGCCTTTTTCTATTTTGCTTATCAAAGTTTTAACACATACTAAACAAGGTCGTCAGAAGTACTGTATAACGGTCTAGTGGAGTCAATCAGGTGTGGATCCTAAAGAATTCAAAGGAATCTCCAAATTTCAAACATATTACAAGCATCATGTCTTTTTATTTTTCGACCCTTTGCACAACAATCCCTCATCAAAAACTCAAAAACAGATTAACATCTATTATACAAAACTCTTCTGTATACAAAAATGGAAATCACAGATATAAATCTTTGGTGTTAGGTCATGAAGAACCCTATTTTGTCAAGGAACACTGCTTCCAATAAAGTACACTGAAGACGAAATTATCAAGAAGCTTGGGTTTTCTAGTAGAAAACATGTCCGTGGTTTTTGCGGGAAACGTTTTCCAACAGATTGTCGGCTTTTCAACGGGTGCCAATTGTGCACCTCTCTTAGCTGACATATTTTTGTATTCATATGAAGCGGAATTTATACAGTCTCTGCTCTCCAAAGGAAACAAACAGTTAGCATCTCGGTTCAATTTTACGTACAGTTTTATCGACGATATTCTGTCCATAAATATTTCAGAATTTCAGAATTACCTCGAACAGATGTATCCTGTTGAGCTAGAGATCAATACGGCGACAGAGAGCAACACATCTACATCTTACCTTGATTTACTCCTTTCGATTAGAAAAGACGGTCAACTTCACACATCCCTCTGTGACAACCGAGACGATTTCAATTTCCATATCAAAAACTTCCCGTTTATAAGTAGTAATATTCCATCTGCTCGTGCCTATGGCGTTTTCATTTCACAACTTATACGTTTTGCTGGCTTAGGGTCTTCTTATGAATGTTTTATTTTGAAGGCTAAACGACTAGCCAATAAACTACTTACACAAGGTTACGTTATTAAACGCCTGGAGTCGTCCTTTAAGAATTTTTATGGTCGATACGGGGGATCTTGTTAAACATTATGAAGTCCCACTCTCAGGGATATTAGATAGTATTCTGGATCACGGCCACAGACAGTGACTCCGTTTCTCCAATCATGCTTTTCACGGAACTTGACCTCATCACCAAACTTGACCTTTCTACTGAATTTGACCCGTTCATCGAACTAGAAAGGTTGCCATGGAACATTTGCGACGGGTGTGGCATGCCAGCAGAAGACGCTGACTCGTTCCGGACACCTGGGCTTATCCCGTTTGGGATTCGTAATTATTCTTCATGTTGCACATCTTATTCGTTGTATTATAATGAACTTAAGTTTTGATTATTGATTGGTACTTCTTCAATTTTACTTTTATTTCTCTTAACATTTAGGGTTTTGTGTTTCTTTGTCAATTTTTTGACTGATGTTAAAAATCGCTTTCGCGGCGAATTTGAATGTCATCGGTCGAGAAGTGCGTTAGACACGACAATACTAGTGATAAACTGCGTGTCAATTTTTTTCAACTTCGGATTTTCGGCTAAGATAGGTATGTGCTAATGTTGCAAATTTATCCCACATGCCAACAGTGAGACTCGATCTGTCTGATTTTCAAAGTAGAGAGGTCAGCGGTTCCCCGTACGTCGAATGCCACATATGTGATCAACTGAGATAACTTAACCTAGAACTAAATATATTTTAGCATGCTTCGGCCATTGAGCCTGTGACACTTTGACCTTTCCAATATGTCACATTCATTTATAAGTATTGACTTTGCATTCTCATATTCTGCCACTGCATCTCAGTAACTTTTGTTTACACCTGCACTGAATACTCCACCTGTGTACGACAACACATCATGGTTCTACCTGAGTGATTTGATTTACGTTCTCAATTCTTCTGTTATGCGTGAACAGAACAAAATACTGTTTATTTCGTTCAAACCTTCATTTTTTTTCACATATATGTAATCCTAGTCCTATTTTTGTCTCAGTACACTACTTCTCTTTGCCGTAATTTACAATTATTTATCGAGCTGAAATTACCTGACCGTTCCGTAGTTAGGGGCATATAATGTAAAACATCTCAAATACAATGTATAAATCTTTAGGATGTTCAGGATACAGATACAAATATGGGGAAAAGGGATATACACGGACCTCTGGAAACCAAAAGGTGGGATCAGGTGCCATGGAGGAGAAAGCATCCCCTGTCGACCGGTCACATCCGCCGTAAGTCCACAGTCAAGTTCAAATGAAATACGCGAGGAACGAATCCTTGTCACAATTGGTTCAGACGTCTTAACAACCGCCAACAGAAAGGCAACTCAACATTTCACCCAGTGAAACAGAGTAATCGCAAACAAGACTATTATACCGACCGAAAAATTTGCAGAACGTTGACATCAAATGCGGTTTTCGATATACCTGTGTCAATAATTTGTCAGTGAGTAATTTACATCTGTATATGAAATGTTCATATGTTGAACACGCCCTGACATACCTTTGTGAAATATAAACTGGTGACATGCTGAACACAAAAACATAAAAGTTTCACAAATCTGGGTTTTTTTTAGATTCTCTGGAAGTGTATACTTTTTCAATGTCATCAAGTAAAAGTTCTAGGTCATAATAATCAAAACGTAATATCTTCTGAAATAAGATAACTGTTCAAAGGAACATTAAACATTCCCAATTTAATCTTCTTGACGTTCTTTAGAACATTGTACTTTTTCAAAACTATTAGGTCAAAGTTGAAGGTCATAGAAAATGTCACATTATCTGATATTCGCTAATAAGTGAAAGAATGACAGTGGGGACATGACATTTATGTTATTGAGTCTTCTAAAAAATTTTCAGAACATTATGTTTTTTTCAAATTTTTTCATCAAGTCAAAGGTCAATGTCACAGAAAACATCAAATGTCCTGAAATTCGATAACAAGCGAAGAAATGACAACTGACACACGAAATTTAAATCAGTTGCTAGTTATTATTATCATTCTAATTCTTCTCAGGATTTTTGTCCAAAGATTCCTTAAAAACTTCAAACTTACACCAATGGTCACCATTAAAAGATGTACATGAAACTTGGTCAAGGTAATTGGGTCAAAGGGATTACGGAGGTCAAAATACAAAATTTTATGAAATGCAATAACTGGTTAGACTAAAGACAGGAAAAAGAAACTTCCACATTTTAGTCTTCCAGAGGTGTATAGTTTATCAAGGTCATCAGGTTAGAGGTCAAGGTCACAGCGGTCAAAACTTAAAATCTTATTAAATTTAATAAATGGTGAAAACTAAACACACGAACATAAACTTTCACAAAATAGTTTTCTTGTGATTCTCTAGAAGTGTAAACTTTTTCAAGATCATCAGGTCAAAGATCAAGGTCACAGAGATCAAAACGTAAAATCTTATGAAATGCAATAACTGGTTACAACCTATTCACAGGGACATGGAACTTTCTTCTAGATGTTTTCAAGATCTATGTACTTCTTCAAGGTCCTCGAGTCAAAGGTCAAGGTCACAGACACGAAAGCATCAATTTATTTTTACCTGATTGTTAATATATTGTCATCTTTTCGTCGCATTTTTTATTGTTATTTATCGACTCATTGCGTTTTTATTGTTATTTTTCATCTTATCATTTTTCATTATCATGTTACACCTGAATGTTTTTCTATTGCTTTTTGTCATCTGATTTTTTTAATTGTTTTTTTATCGTATTATTTTTCAATGTTATCTGTCATCTGATTGTTTTATTTATTTCATCTCATATCATCGTTTTATTGTTGTTATCTAACTGTACTCTATCATTCTATTGTTATAATTATGTTATAGTTAATCTATCATTACAGGTCCCTATTCTTCGTACAAGGACAAAGACATAGTCAGACCGACGAAGGATAAAACAATACGAATCGTTGATGCGACGTTTGCATTATAACTTTGGTATTATTTTAATAATATTTATAACCACTAGGTCGTTGCCACTGCTGGTGAACCGTTTGAGTCCCCGAGGGTATACATAAACCTAGTACCTGGTATTTCGGTACCAGCTGTTCATCTTATAATAATATTTGGCACTGATTACACCACTTAAATTCGAAAATTTCTTTTAAAGCTAAGATAGTCATTTTTTTACAGATTTCGGCTATATTGTTAGAGATATTATTTGGGCTTGTATGACATCACTTTCTTTTTAGACAATACACATACTTTTCAAATTGCAGCTCAATTGATGAAGTCCAATTGACAGAAAATATATCGTTTTGAGCATTATAACTTTGGTATTATGTTAATAATATTTATAACAATGTAATTGATAACAGCGCAATTAAACTATTCCCTGATGTCTGTGAAAACGGTATGAAAATGTTTTTAAAATTCCTAAACATATTCCCGAAATTGCAAACAAATTTGTGTATATAAGAATTTATATACGCCCTTACTAATTAGCCAACTAGGATGAAATATCCGTTGAATGTGATAATGGAAATTAACACAAGCATTGCGGGTATATTATTCACTTCAAGAACGGATATCGCCTATCCATTAGAGTTCCATTAGAGTTCATTAAAAACATCCGTGATCAAAATGAATTGCCATTGTACTATAGTGGGCGAACATTTCAAGTGCAATGAATGTCATACAGAGAAAACTGCATAACAATATTGTAATGTAATTTTCATGACAAAGGTTTATATTTTGCATTACTGTTTCAAATGTATTTATAAATGCATGCATTACTTTTTCTTGGAATGTCATTGGTGTTTTCGAGAACACAGATTGTACTATATTTTGGTAATTATTTAACTCGCCTGTGTGGTAGTCAGATTTGGTGTTATTCAGATATTATTCCCATTCTTTGTTTTCTTTTCCCATGTAACTACTTTTCCCGCAGTCATCTCCAATTGACTTAGTGTACCTTTTTAAAATTTGATATCTGGTGTAAGGTTCAGATCTGGTGCTAGACCGATATCTGATGTTAGGCCAAGTTTAAGCATGGTATAAACATGAATGGCCAAAATTCAACTGGCCAAAATTAAGCCTTCATTTAATGTCCAACTTTGCCAAATGTTAGCGACTTCAAAATATTCCAATGTACGGTACGGCGTTACATATTGATCCGATATGCGAATGCCTTGTTATATTCAGTCTCATTATTTTTTTCATTGATCGATATAGTACATGGATAATCCCAAATTTCTTTAGATTCACAGGTAAATTATTAAATATAAAAATCTCAGATACCAAAGTATAAATCAATAGGATGTCCAGGACATAGATACAAATCCGGTAAAAATGGACAAACACGGACCTCTGAAACCAAGAGGTGGGATCAGGTGCCATGGAGGAGTAAGCATCCCCTGTCGACCGGTCACACCCGCCGTGAGTCCACAGTCAAGTCCAATGAAACAAGTGAGGAGTGTATCCTCGTCACAATTGGTACAGACGTCTTAACAACCGCCAACGAAAAGGCAACTCAACATTTCACTTAGTGAAACAGAGTAGTCGCAAACAAGACTATTATACCGACCATAAAATTTGCGGAACGTTGACATTAAACGCGGTTTTCGATATCCCTGTGTCAATAATTTGTCAGTGAGCAGTTTACCTCTGTATATGAAATCTTCATTTGTTGTGCACGCCCTGGCATATCGGATCATTTGTGAAATATAAACTCCATATGCAGGTGACTGAGGGATATTACTACTTAAATGTGGAAAATGTACGATGGGAAAGCCGAAATTGTCGCGTTTATCGTATAGCTTAGTTGCTAATTTCCCGTCTGTGTTTATATTAAGTAAAATGTCTAAGTATGAAGCGTGTGTACTTGATTCTGTTGTATCTTTAATTTCTAGTTCGCTGGGATATATCGCATTGACATATGTATGAAAATTGTCATTATTAATTGACAAAACGTCGTCGATATATCTAAATGTCAAATTAAAGGACACCGCTAACTTTTTCTTCTTTTGATTCAGCAGTTTCTGAACGAAGTCTGCTTCGTATGAATAAAGGAACAGGTCGGCCAATAAAGGAGCACAATTGGTTCCCATAGGAATGCCGACAGTTTGTTGAAAGACCACGTCCGAACATTACAAATATATTGTCTATTAGAAATTCCAGCATGTTTTTTATATCAACTTCAGTATACTTATGTGTAGTATCAGAGTGGTGTTTGACGAAATAAGTATCCTCATAGCCAATCACTAGATATTTAAATTTTCGGGTACCACCTTTAGTGAAAAAGCAGTTGTCTATGATGCTAAAAAGTCTTTCTTTTAATTTTTTGTGTGGAATAGTAGTGTAAAGAGTTGAAAAATCATAAGTTTTGATACTGTGAATTCGAGAAAAATTGTGTGCCTTCAAAAGCTGTTTAGAATTTTTAAGTATCCACATCTGATTTACACCGCTTCTAGAATAAGCAACTGTACAGTATTTTTGAAGTTTCTCCTTAACAGCTGTCAATATCTTGGTAAGGAGTAAAGATAAAGGTTTGGTAGAACATTTGATGGATCCTGCTATGTATCTTTGCTTATATGGGTTTTTATGAAATTTAGGTATCCAGTATAAATGTGGTAGCTCGAAATCGGTCTCCGTTGTAGGTATATCAAATGAGTGTAATACGGACACGTGATTTTGAAGGATCTCGTCCTTTGAAAGTGAGCTACGTGTGTATGTAGGATTTCCAGAATTCGTATTAAACCCAAGTTCTTCTAATAAACAATTATAGTAATGTGCCTTACAAATAAAAACTATATTATTTGAGGCTTTGTCTGCTGGTACCAGTACATATTGGTCATGTAACCTATCCAGTTCAGTTACTACTTCTGGATCATTAACACAGAGGGATAACGTGTTTTCATAGTCCCTTTAAGTTTTCGAATACGAGATTTTATCAACCATCGTATGGCTTTCAGCCATTCAGACAAAGTGTCTGGTTCTACGCCTTCATGTTTGGCCCATCGTCTGGCATAATCTTCGACAGAATCCATAAATAAACTGAAATTCTGACGCCAATTAAAGGAACGGGCTTCCCGGTATTTAGGGCCCCTTAGAATAAGATTTTTGAGGCTTTCATTTTCAGCAATAGAAACGTCACCGGTAATGACATGCCCGATAGTATTGTATTTGAAAGGAGATGAAGCACATGAACATGTGACAGTGTTGTGTAGAAGATGGTTGATGTCTAGGCACTGCAAAACCTGTTTGTAATTGAATAGCTTGGATGCGATGCTAGGTGTATAGCTATATGAAATGCAAGGCGTGCTCTTTAGTTTAAAATATGGTGGAATACAGGACTGAACTTTTTTGTGATTTAGAACATTGCCAATGTTTAAAGCGTCTATGCCTTTATTTGTAAATTTAAGTTTAGGGAAAAGACGTTTCTGTTTAGAACAGTCATCGTTTGTAACGCGTGCAGGCTTAAACAGCCTGTGATAAGCGATGTCCATTATAATGGAGTTCAGTATTTATTCTGGGGTTGAAGAATCCGTGTAGGGGTTCATTCTTGCTTCTTGAAAAAGTTTATTGAGATTTGTAAAAGGAACAGAATAAAGTTTGCTGCGGATGTGATGAAGACCCAATTTTTTGTTAACGTAAGGTAAAAGAGATGAAAAAGTGACATGTAAAACAAAAATTGATTAGGTAATGCAGCGGAATTGGCGTATCAATAAGCATTAAAACCATGGGGAATTGTTTGTTGTTACATGTATTTTGAAGACGTAATGTTGGATTGGTAAGTAAAATGGATAGAGGCTTTATGGGACACCTAGATGACCCCACATTGAATGTGTGTTTATTGGGATTGTTTTGGCACATTCGGTATCCAACAAATGCATTGTAATTCAAATTATGTCACTCGTCTCTATTTCGAACAAAGGGAGAACGGATTTATGGTTATATCGTTCTTAGAGACGGAAATTCGGTTGGATTGTATGTAGGGTTGCAAAGTGAACAGAGGCCTTATTCTTATACTAGAGTACTAAAGACGTATCTCCTGTAGACCAATGTGAAGTTGTTAGAAAACTCCCTGGCAGAATCCAGATTACAAAAATTGACGTGCATCTAGTGTTGACATATTGTTTAAGTTGTCCAAATTTTCGTTTAATTTCGATATCACGAACTTCCCATTTCTAGGTAGTGATATTCCATCTTCTCCTGCCTATGGTGTTTTCATTTCACAACTTATACGTTATGCCAGGGCATGCTTTTCTTATGAATGTTTTATTCTGAGAGCGAAACTACTTGCCAATCAACTAATAACACAAGGTTACGCTTGAAATTGTCGTTTTAAAAAAATTATGGTCGATACGGGGATCTTGTTAAACATGATGATGCCCCCCTCTTTATATTAGATATTATTCTTAAGTACGGTCGAAGACAGTGACTCCCTTTCACCAATCGTGCTTTTCACCGAACATGACCTCTTCACCAAATTTGACCTATTCATCGACTTTGACCCGTTCATCGTACTAGAAAGCTTTCCACGGAACATTTGCGACAGGCGTGGCATGCCAGCAGAGGACGCTGACACCTGGTCCTATCCCTTGTGGGATCGCAATTTCTTTTTCATGTTGAGATTATTGCACATCTAATTAGTCGTGTTCAAATGGACTTGAGCTTCGATTATTAATTACTTTAAGAACATTTTCGATCGCCGTAATCCAATCCTAAAAAGTGTCAAGTTTGACATCCTTTTTTCTTGGCCCAACTAGCAGCATATTATTCACGTGCGTCCATAAAAACGCAAAAAATCAGTTGTCATGTAAATGACACAGCTTACATATATTCCGAACCATTATTCAAAGATCTCTCAATTTCGTACAAAACTGTACTCACTCCCGTTGAAAAAATTACATGACTTGCACAAATCTACAATGACAATATGTTTTACTGGTGCTGGTTCTCCAGAGTATCGACTTCATGGTATCATTTTGGACATTTCATACAACAGATTATTCAAAGCTGTCAGGACTAATGAACATAAAGAAACGAGTAATCGCCCGTTCCTTAAGGTCAAATTTGCTAATAAGGGCATTGACGCTTTGAATATAAGTAATATTTTGAACCAAAACTCCGCCCAAAGTAAGATTTCGCCATAATTCCAATACAAATATTCACCATGTATTTCCTATAGCTATACGCGTTCAGTTGCCCCTAAGATATTTAATTAAAAGGCAAATCTGCAGGAACTCAATTTACCCAGCCTTTCCCAGAATATTCCGCCTTGTACCTGTTCTACATCTGAACTCATGTACTCTCCATGTGGCCATGTTGAGACAGGTGATCTCAACATTGTGCGCAATAGACAACAGAGAGATCTTTCATGCAAAGGCCCAAAATATAGGGAACCTGTATCGTTTAAATGGCGCAAAACTTTGAAATTATTATGGACGCATGTGAAGAGTACGCCATACTCTGGGCTAAGAAAGAAGATGTCGAACCTGATACTCTTTCGGAGTGAATTAAGTACATCAGTAATGTCCTTAAACGAAAAACTCGACGACTTAAACATTGTGTCAACACAAAACACAATTCAATTTTTCGAACCCTGATGAACTTTCCCGTCTCCATGAAAATTTTACAATAGTTCCTGCTGACAAAGAAACTAACAACTTCATATTTGACTGCAGGCGATACTACTTCAGCATCCTACAAGAGGAACTTGGACTAAACACACTTCCTGGAAATCCTACATACTTTCTAACCGATTTCTCTACTTCTGAAATATTAGATAATCATAAATCCGTTCTCGCTTCGTTTGGAATACCCACAAGTGACACGGAATTTTTCATATATTTATTGGATTCCGAAGATGCACAAAAATCTCTATAAACACCGCTTTATTGAGGGGTCACCAAGCCTTTATTTATTTTGCTTACCAAACGTCTAACACATATTAAACAAGGTCTTTAGAAGTACTGTTTAATGGCCTACTCAAGAAGCGGAGTCAATAGAATTAAAAAGAATTGTTAGACCATTTAAAATCTCCAAATTTCAAACATATTACAAGCATCAAGTATTTTGATTTTTCAATAAAATTTAATGTCCTCCAAAGGGAAGTATCAGTATGCAAAAAAAAAAAACAAAAAAAACCCAGAAAAACATTTAAATTTCACAAATTTCGGCCACTTGGTCTTTATCAAGTGAAAGACGACAATATGTATATCAGTTACATAGTATTTGTTCTGCACAATAAACTTGATAAAGACCAAGTGGCTGAAAATATGTGAAATTTGAGTGTTTTTTGTGCATTTTGATTTTTCGACCCTTTACACAACAACCCCTCGTCAAAAACTCAAAAAACAGACTAACATCTATTATACAAACATTTTCCGTATAAAAAATGGAAATCACAGATATAAATATTTGGTGTTAGGTCATGAAGAACCTTATTTTGTCAAGGAGCACTCTGATTCCAATAACAAGTACACAGAAGACGATATTATCAAGAAGTTGGGGTTTCTAGTAGACAACATATTCGTGTTTTTATGTGGGGAAAGTTGTCCACCAGATGGTCGGCATTCCAATGGGTACCAATTGTGCACCTTTCTTGGCTAACTTATTTTTGTATTCATATGAAGCGGAATTTTTACAGTCTCTGCTGTCTAAAGGAAATACACAGTTAGCATCTCGGATTACTTACAGGTATATCGAAGATGTCCATAAATAATACAGAATTTCAGAATTACCTCGACCAGATGTATTCTGTTGAGATAGAGACCAATGAGACGACAGACAAGCAACACATCTCCTTCTTACCTAGATTTTCTCCTGTCGATTGGAAAAGACGGTCAACTTCACCAACCCTTTATGACAAACGGGACCATTTCAATTTCCATTTCAAAAACTTCCCGTTTCTAAGTAGTATCCAATCCTATCCTGCCTTTGGCGTTTTCACTTCACAACTTATACGTCATGCCAGGGCATGTTCTTCTTATGAATGTTTTATTCTGAGAGCAAAACGACTAGCCAATAAACTACTTACACAAGGTTACGTTGTTGAACGCTTGGGGTCGTCGCTTATGAAGTTTTATGGTCGATTCGGGGATCTTGTTAAACATTATGAAGTCCCCCTTTCAGAGATATTAGATAGTATTCTGGATCACAGACAGTAACTCCGTTTCACCAATCATGCTTTTCACCGTACTTGACGTCATCACCAATATTGACCTGTATACCGAATTTGACCCGCTCATCGAACTAGAAAGGTTTCAATGGAACAGAATCCATAACTCAGCTGACAACAATTAAAGGAACGGGCTTCCCGGTATTTAGGGCCTCTTAAAATAAGATTTTTGAGGCTTTATTTTTTAACAATAGAAACGTCGTCGGTAATGACATGCCCGATAGGATTGTATTTGAAAGGAGATGAAGCACATGAACATGTGACAGTGTTGTGTAGAAGATGGTTGATGTATAGGCACTGCAAATCCTGTTTGTAACTGAATAACTTGCGTCTACGCCTTTATTTGTAAATTTAAATTTAAGGAAAAGACGTTTCTGTGCAGAACAGTCATCGTTTGTAACGCGTGCAGGCTTAACAGTCTGTGATGAGCGATGTCCATTATAATGAGTTCAGTATGTATTCTGGGGTTGAAGTATCCGTGTAGGGGTTCATTCTTGCTTCGTGAAAAACTTTATTGAGTTTGTAAAAGAAACAAAGTAAAAAGTTCCATCACATTAACAGCATTACACAGTGGGCTCGATAGATTGCCTACACTTTGGATATTATCGTTACATCCATAGGGATATGCAGTGTCAAGTTGTTTAATCCAAAATTCTTCACGTTGTCTACGGAAGGGATCTTCATCAACATTAAATGTTATAGATTGCCTGTGTTCATAAGTCGTCACAGCCTTGATAATATAAAAAAATATAAAAAAAATGAATAAATAAATTAAAAAAATATAAAAAAAAAAATAAATAAAAAAATAATAATAATAATAAAAAAAAATAAAAATAAAAATATATAAAACTGTCGTATGCGATGTCCAAATTCGTGCTCTTCAGTAGATATTCTGAAGTGAAAGCCCAAGTTAAACATACTGGCATCGCAGATTCGGACAAATCATGTAACTTTCTGTACGAATATGGTCAAGATATAACTGAAGATTGGCAAATGGTGGAAGACGATCGAATGATACATTTACCCTTTCAACCCTACTGACCATAATGGACTGGTTTTAAACAATAGAAAGATCATACCACTCAGATATTCAGGGGTAAAAAGGGTTAATAATCTCCGTCATTTTATATTTTTTAGCATGGCTATGATTTCGTCTACTGGTTCTGTCAATTATACTTTAAGCATTCACTGATTGACATCTACGATTGGTAATGTTTCTTAAGCCATCGATATGATAATTGCATTCATTTGGTGCGGCAGTTCCGAGTTGTCTGAAACAATACATAACTTCCATAAATCACCGGTCTAAGTTGTTAAGGTATTGTAGATTTTAATTTTCTCGGCAAACATCATCCGATGATATTGTACTTGTGCAAAATTTCATAAAAATCCCACATATGATTTTGAAACTGTTACTGAATGTGCTATTGTGAAATCGTATGCAGTTCATGCATTAAGATTTTTATTTATGTAGCCATGATGTTATGCTGAGCTCAATTTTACACATTTTGTTGATCAATAGTAGAGTTATTGAGGAACTGATTTAAAAAAAATGAATTTCTGAAATCAACATATTAAAATAACCCAGAAGATATGTAGAGCATCAAACACCGCAATATGAAACAATGCACAAACAGAGCATGCAAGGACATTTCTTCTAATCATTTTTGCATATGAATTAGTCTTATCAAATATAATTTGTATAAAATGTTAATTACCTGGTGTATTTTTTTCTGCGACAAACACTTAAATGCATAGGTATTTTAACAAACATGGGTTCAAATATATAAAAATCTCAGATACCAAAGTATAAATCAATAGGATGTCCAGGACATAGATACAAATCCGGTAAAAATGGACAAACACGGACCTCTGGAAACCAAGTGGTGGGATCAGGTGCCATGGAGGAGTAAGCATCCCCTGTCGACCGGTCACACCCGCCGTGAGTCCACAGTCAAGTCCAATGAAATACGTGAGGAGTGTATCCTCGTCACAATTGGTACAGACGTCTCAACAACCGCCAACGAAAAGGCAACTCAACATTTCACTTAGTGAAACAGAGTAGTCGCAAACAAGACTATTATACCGACCATAAAATTTGCGGAACGTTGACATTAAACGCGGTTTTCGATATCCCTGTGTCAATAATTTGTCAGTGAGTAGTTTACCTCTGTATATGAAATCTTCATATGTTGTGCACGCCCTGGCATATCGGATCATTTGTGAAATATAAACTCCATATGCAGGTGAGTGAGGGATATTACTACTTAAATATGGAAAATTTACGATGGGAAAGCCGAAATCGTCGCGTTTATCGTATAGCTTGGTTGCTAATTTCCCGTCTGTGTTGATATTAAGTAAAATGTCTAAGTATGAAGCGTGTGTACTTGATTCTGTTGTATCTTTAATTTCTAGTTCGCTGGGATATATCGCATTGACATATGTATGAAAAATGTCATTATTAATTGACAAAACGTCGTCGATATATCTAAATGTCAAATTAAAGGACACCGCTAACTTTTTCTTCTTTTGATTCAGCAGTTTCTGAATGAAGTCTGCTTCGTATGAATAAAGGAACAGGTCGCCCAATAAAGGAGCACAATTGGTTCCCATAGGAATGCCGACAGTTTGTTGAAAGACCACGTCTCCGAACATTACAAATATATTGTCTATTAGAAATTCCAGCATGTTTTTTATATCAACTTCAGTATACTTATGTGTAGAATCAGAGTGGTGTTTGACGAAATAAGTATCCTGATAGCCAATCACTAGATATTTAAATTTTCGGGTACCACCTTTAGTGAAAAAGCAGTTGTCTATGATGCTAAAAGGCTTTCTTTTAATTTTTTATGTGGAATAGTAGTGTAAAGAGTTGAGAAATCATAAGTTTTGATACTGTGAATTCGAGAAAAATTATGTGCCTTCAAATTTTCTAAAAGCTGTTTAGAATTTTTAAGTATCCACATCTGATTTACACCGCTTCTGGAATAAGCAACTGTACAGTATTTTTGAAGTTTCTCCTTAACAGCTGTCAATATCTTGGTAAGGAGTAAAGATAAAGGTTTGGTAGAACATTTGCTGGATCCTGCTATGTATCTTTGCTTATATGGGTTTTTATGAAGTTTAGGTATCCAGTATAAATGTGGTAGCTCGAAATCGGTATCCGTTGTAGGTATATCAAATGAGTGTAATACGGACACGTGATTTTGAAGGATCTCGTCCTTTGAAAGTGAGCTACGTGTGTATGTAGGATTTCCAGAATTCGTATTAAACCCAAGTTCTTCTAATAAACAATTATAGTAATGTGCCTTACAAATAAAAACTATATTATTTGAGGCTTTGTCTGCTGGTACCAGTACATATTGGTCATGTAACCTATCCAGTTCAGTTACTACTTCTGGATCATTAAATACAGAGGGATAACGTGTTTTCATAGTCCCTTTAAGTTTTCGAATACGAGATTTTATCAACCATCGTATGGCTTTCAGCCATTCAGACAAAGTGTCTGGTTCTACGTCTTCATGTTTGGCCCATCGTCTGGCATAATCTTCGACAGAATCCATAACTAAACTGAAATTCTGACGCCAATTAAAGGAACGGGCTTCCCGGTATTTAGGGCCCCTTAAAATAAGATTTTTGAGGCTTTCATTTTCAACAATAGAAACGTCGGCGGTAATGACATGCCCGATAGTATTGTATTGGAAAGGAGATAAAGCACATGAACATGTGACAGTGTTGTGTAGAAGATGGTTGATGTCTAGGCACTGCAAAACCTGTTTGTAATTGAATTGCTTGGATGCGATGCTAGGTGTATAGCTATATGAAATGCAAGGCGTGCTCTTCAGTTTGAATTATGGTGGAATACAGGACTGAACTTTTTTGTGATTTAGAACATTGCCAATGTTTAAAGCGTCTATGCCTTTATTTGTAAATTTAAGTTTAAGGAAAAGACGTTTCTGTTTAGAACAGTCATCGTTTGTAACGCGTGCAGGCTTAAACAGCCTGTGATAAGCGATGTCCATTATAATGGAGTTCAATATGTAATCTGAGGTTGAAGAATCCGTGTAGGGGTTCATTCTTGCTTCTTGAAAAAGTTTATTGAGATTTGTAAAAGGAACAGAATAGAGTTTGCTGCGGATGTGATGAAGACCCAATTTTTTGTTAACGTAAGGTAAAAGAGATGAAAAAGTGACATCATGTATGTAGGGTCGGTTGTATGAACGATGTCCGTGACTTCGTTTACTTCTTACGTTTGAATTAAAAAGTTCCATCACATTAACACCATTACACAGTGGGCTTGATAGATTGCCTACACTTTGGATATTATCGTTACATCCATAGGGATATGCAGTGCCAAGTTGTTTAATCCAAAATTCTTCACGTTGTCTACGGAAGGGGGTACTCAAGGTGGGATTGTTGGTCCAGTGGTATATTTTTTTTCAATTATACGCACTCTCATAGACAAGATGGAATGGTCAGGAGAGTTGAAATGTCGATAGAGTATCTGGTTACCCCCATTATTAATTTCGAATCGATGGCCAGATACTCTTTTATTTAAGGGCCCCTTAGTTTCGCCAACATAAATCAAACCACACAAGGTACACTCAATGCCGTAAACAAACGTTGGATGATTTGCAGTCTAGATGATCCCAGCTTCTGGTGTTGTAATGCTTATTTGTCAGATTGCTAGTGAACACTTGATCAGTTATTAATATATGACATGTTTTACAATTTTTGACAGAACATTTAGAAATTGTCGGTATATTATTTGAAAATGAACTATCAAAAATGTCGTCAAGTGGAATCTGACAATTTTTTATTGGAACATAAGCGTTATCATGTTTATACCATAATTGTCATCTTTGGACTGCACAAATGTTAAATTTTTAATGTCCCGAAAGACAACCCGAGGAGCACCAAACAATCTCTGCGAGTCTGTGCTCCCGATAGACTTCACAGAAGGACACCTTTTTATACTGGGCGCCGTGTCATCCAGTATGCAATTTTTTGGTACTTCTTTATCCATTAAATGTATATGTACCGAGTGACAAGTATCCTCGGGGACAATATGTCCACCAGCAGTGATACATACTCGGTGGTAAAAATATAAAAATCTCAGATACCAAAGTATAAATCAATAGGATGTCCAGGACATAGATACAAATCCGGTAAAAATGGACAAACACGGACCTCTGGAAACCAAGAGGTGGATCAGGTGCCATGGAGGAGTAAGCATTCCCTGTCGACCGGTCACACCCGCCCGTGAGTCCACAGTCAAGTCCAATGAAATACGTGAGGAGTGTATCCTCGTCACAATTGGTACAGACGTCTCAACAACCGCCAACGAAAAGGCAACTCAACATTTCACTTAGTGAAACAGAGTAGTCGCAAACAAGACTATTATACCGACCATAAAATTTGCGGAACGTTGACATTAAACGCGGTTTTCGATATCCCTGTGTCAATAATTTGTCAGTGAGTAGTTTACCTCTGTATATGAAATCTTCATATGTTGTGCACGCCCTGGCATATCGGATCATTTGTGAAATATAAACTCCATATGCAGGTGACTGAGGGATATTGACGTCAATTATATGATCGCATTGAGCGATATTTTTTATAAGAAGGGATATCACACATGGCAGAAATGAGTTATTGGAAAAGCATTTAATCAATTGTCATTTCATAAAATATCAAGTCAATTCGTCACTTCTTACCGACAAATTATTACTATTGGGCATTTATATACTTATAGCACCAATTAAGAATTCCAATCAAGACACAATTCAATAATGATAATATTTTATTACTTTTTTTATTGTTTTTTATCGTGTTTGAAGTTTCAGATCTGTCGCAAACCACATGGGCAAATTCTATGATTACTGTCAATAACTTGTTTTGTAAAAACATGTTTCTATCATGTGATAATACGTGATTTTTTACACGTGACAATACGATATTTTTATCACGTGTCAATATATCGTTCTTATCCATACCTAAAAGGAACTTTGGGTTGTTGAGTTACATTATGTTTTGTTTTTACTCTTCGTAAAAAGAAACGAATATATGCAGGTGGAAATCCAAGAGGATCCCATATATTACGTTTTGTCCTTGTCTTCTCGGTTTGATGTTTAGTTTTTCTCTGATATGTTAACGGTAAGTTATGAAGGATAACAGTGTTATTCTCTACATTCCGATTTTCAATGACATCCTTTGAATAGCTGTTACTTGTTCGTTCTTCGGATTCCGGACACACAAATGCAATGCACATAAACATAATTATTGCACGAGATAAATCCATCTGTAAAATATAAGACAGTTAATTAAAATAACACGATTTTTCAGAAAATTGTGATTAAATTTATCATTTGTTATTGGATTATTCCGTTAAACCATTTTTCAACCATATCAACAACCGTATTCAATTAAAATTTGGTAGATTCGTAAATGTGCCCTCTTTAAATATTTTACCCAACTTTATAGCACTTAGACAAAAAGTACATAGAAATACAATGGAATGTCATTTTTGACTAACAGTTCTGGAAAACAAATGCTGTAACTACTAGATCATTTGGTTGTTTGAAAATCCTTACTTTTTGTATCCGTATTTTTAGACACTTAAGTAACTGATTGTTAACCTCGCAATAGCATATTTGACTCGACATTGATCAATACATTTGGAAATATGGGACTCATGTTGACTATATGAAATTAGAAATGAGAAACGCTAGATATTGTTTCCGAGATTTAAACCTTGTATACTTCTTTGGTTAAATCATAGGTTTCCATGGAACATTTGCGACGGGTGTGGAATACCAGCAGAAGACGCTGACGCCTTCCAGGCACCTGGTCTTCGCCCAAAATAGAGGTATAACTCTTAGGTTTACAAATCTATATACTTGTTATGTCGTACTATTAGAATGTTGGTTGGGGATTCGTAAATGTTCTTCATATTGAGACCATTTGCACATCTAATCTTTCATGTTATAATGCACTTGAATTTTTTATTATTGATTGGTACTTCTTCAGTTTTACTTAAAATCCCTGCATTGACATACATCCAACACGTCACCTTTAGCTACAGACTGCTACACTATAGCTTTTATTTCTCATACATAATGGATAATGTTTCAATGTTGCACAACACTGGCATCCGATCAGAAGAGTGTCGGCAAAATTATACAAATAGAGGTATCAACTCTTAGGTTAACAAACTATATCCTTGTAGTCGTAATATTAGAATGAATAAAATGCGAATTAGTTTGAAATTTACATCGAACTTTCAATTTCAAAACAATGAGAAACTGAAAAAGAGAAAATAACTTACTTTGAATTTTTCAACATATGTTTCCACCCTTTAATTGTCTTTAAAAAATATCAGTGTGTATACACTCTTTTATATATAAAGATATGTAGGTGTCATGGAGTCACGTGTCACGTCAGCATACAATATATAATCCAAACCATGATTAATATTTTACTCAATAATGTTTCGAAATTGAAAAAAAAGAATATTGAAATAAAGATGAGGAAAAACAATAATCGCCTCTGAAACAGCTAGAGCTGAGTAATTTCATTGCATGTATCACTTGATCCATTGTGATTTACATATGATAATACGTATCACCACTATTTCTACAACTGAGTTCGCATGTTCGGAACCCTAGGTAGCCCTATCGAAACATTATATTTTGTGAATGTGTAGATGACCTAGTGGTTCGGATGTAGAGCCAGGTGGTTGGTGCCGTTGGTCATTGCTGCAAACACAAGATGGGGCATGGTGATATTATAGGGTGTCATGTTGGATTTGTATGTATTGTAAGTTGCTTTAGTACTGGCAGAAATTTACGCTTTTAACATTCTATTCACTTCACTGTTTATATCATATTTAAGAAATTATCTGGTATGGGTTTCTTCTTTTCCTGTGCCAGTGGTGCCAATTCTCTTAATCTTCTTCACTGTTTACGAGAAACAGCATCAGTAATACTTATATATTTTATATATTATATAGTTATATATTATATACACCTTGTACGTGTTTAGCTTTAAATCTAATATTGTGTCGCATTATCATTAGCAAATGAGCCCAAGAGGCTTTATAAATGACATAACTCTCTTTGATCTGGGTGATTCATTGTTACCTATATTCACTAAAGCTAAGTTGTTCCATACCAATACTGACAAAACTATCTGTATCTATAGTAAGTAAAATTTCTAGGTATGAAACGTGTGTGATTGATTTTATTTTATCTTTAATTTCTAGTACGCTTGGATAAATTACATTGACATATGTATGAAAATTGTCATCATTGATTGACAAAACGTCGTCGATATATCTAAATGTGAAATTAAACGACACCACTAACTTTTTCTCCTTTTGATTTAGCAGTTTCAAAGTGAAGTCTGCTTCGTATATATAAAGGAACAGGTCGACCAATAAGGGGCACAATTGGTTCCCATAGGAATGCCGACAGTTAGTTGAAAGACAACGTCCCCAAACATTACAAATACATTGTCTATTAGAAATTCCAGCATGTTTTTTATATCAACTTGTGTATTTCACTATAGCTCACTTTCAAAGGACGAGATCCTTCAAAATCACGTGTCCGTATTACGTTCTTTTGATGTACCTACAACCGATACTGATTTTGAGCTACCATAATTATATTAGATACCTAAACTTCATAAAACCCCATATAAGCATAGGTACATAGCAGGACCAACAAATATATAATACATAACGTTTATCTTTACTATTTACCGATTACTATTTATTATTTATTGACAGCCGTTAAGGAGAAACTTCGGCAATATTGTACTGTTGCTTATTCCAGAAGCGGTGTAAATGGTGATGTTGATACTTAAAAATTCTAAACAGCTTTTAGAAAATTTGAAGGCACACAATTTTTCTCAAATTCACAGTATCAAACATACAACTTCTCTACTCTTTAAACAACTATTCCACATAACAAATAACAAATTTCCACTAAAGGTGGTACCCAAAAATTGAAATATCTAGTGATTGGTTATCATGATACTTATTTTGTCATGGACCACTCTATTCTACACAAAAATACACTGAAGTTGATAAAAAAGAACATGCTGGAACTTCTAATAGACAATATATTTGTAATGATCGGAGTCGTGGTCTTTCAGCAAGCTGTCGGCATTCCTATGAGAACCAATTGTGCCCATTTGTTGGCCGACCTGTTTCTTTATTTATACGAAGCAGACTTCATTCAGAAACTGCTAAATCAAAAGAGGAAAAAAATAGCGGTGTCCTTTAATTTCACATTTAGATATATCGACGACGTTTTGTCACTAATAATGACAATTTTCATACATATGTCAATGCGATATATCCAAGCGAACTAGAAATTAAAGATACAACAGAATCAAACATATACACTTCTTACTTAGACATTTTTCTTACTATAGACATACGAGAAATTGGCAACTAAGCTATACGACGAACGCGGCGATTTCGGCTTTTCCATCTTCCATCGTAAATTATCCACATTTAAGTAATAATATCCGATAATCACCCGAATATGGAGTTTATATTTCACAAATGATCCGATATGCCAGGGTATGTTCAACATATGAATATTTCATATGCAGATATAAACTACTCACTGACAAATTGACACAGGGATATCGTAAACCGCGTTTGATGTCAACGTTCCACAAGTTTTATGGTCGTTATGATAGTCTTGATTGGGATTACTCTGTTTTACTGGGTGAAATGTTGAGTTGCCTTTTCGTTGGCGGTTGTACCAATTGTGACGAAGATTCGTTCCTCACGTATTTCATATGGATTTGACTGTGAACTCACGGCGGGCGTGACCGGTTGACAGGGGATGCTTACTCCTCCATGGCACCTGATTCCACCTCTTGGATTCCAGAGGTCCATGTTTGTCCATTTTTTTCGGATTTATATTTTTGTCCTGCCCATGCTAAAGATTTATACTTTGGTATCTGAGATGGTTTATATGTTGAATCATAATATAGTGGTAAAAGATGAGGTAAGTGGGAAAGGTAACTCATGTAGGTTCATATTATATTTTATTTTCTAAAAGTGATAATGATTTAGTTATTAACTTTTTATATAACTTTAAAAACATTATATTGTATTTTTTATCCAATATAAATTAGATAGAAATTTCAAATGTCAATGTCAGGGTGATTTAGTGAAAACATTATGTGGAATTGTTTCCATTCTTTTTCAAGTTTTTCTACTTTTTTCTGTAATTGCTGACAATTTATTTTGCATATATAGTTCTTTCACATTATTAAGAGTCTTTCTGACTGACAAATTCATATTCAAGCATTTAGATCTATATATAAAACTTTTGATAACCAGTATAATTCGATTATAAACTGAAAAGTGTTCACTATGTTTATTTATACCTAAAATATCTTTATTGGTCCAGAATAATTCGTTCCCAATATTTTGGATAAACCATGTATTTAAATCAATCAAATATTGGTGGACTATATCACAGGTCAATAGTAAGTATCCCGTAGATTCTGGCTGTACTCTAATTACAACATAGTAAGTGTCCAATAGATTCTGGCTGTACTCTAATTACATCATAGTAAGTGTCCAATAGATTCTGGCTGTACTCCAAGTAGTGTCCAATAGATTCTGGCTGTACTCTAATTAATTACATGGCTGTACTCTAGTAAGTAAGTGTCCCGTAGATTCTGGCTGTACTCTAATTACATCATAGTAAGTGTCCAATAGATTCTGGCTGTACTCTAATTACATCATAGTAAGTGTCCCGTAGATTCTGGCTGTACTCTAATTACATCATAGTAAGTGTCCAATAGATTCTGGCTGTACTCTAATTACAACATAGTAAGTGTCCAATAGTGGCTGTACTCTAATTACATCATAGTAAGTGTCCAATTCTGGCTGTACTCTAATTACATCATAGTAAGTGTCCAATAGATTCTGGCTGTACTCTAATAGTAAGTGTCATTCTGGCTGTACTCTAATTACATCATAGTAAGTGTCCAATAGATTCTGGCTGTACTCTAATTACATCATAGTAAGTGTCCCGTAGATTCTGGCTGTACTCTAATTACATCATAGTAAGTGTCCAATAGATTCTGGCTGTACTCTAATTACATCATAGTAAGTGTCCAATAGATTCTGGCTGTACTCTAATTACAACATAGTAAGTGTCCAATAGATTCTGGCTGTACTCTAATTACATCATAGTAAGTGTCCAATAGATTCTGGCTGTACTCTAATTACAATAGTAAGTGTCCAATAGATTCTAGCTGTACTCTAATTACATCATAGTAAGTGTCCCGTAGATTCTGGCTGTACTCTAATTACATCATAGTAAGTGTCCAATAGATTCTGGCTGTACTCTAATTACAGCATAGTAAGTGTCCAATAGATTCTGGCTGTACTCTAATTACATCTGTAGTGTCCTCTAATTCTGGCTGTACTCTAATACATCAGTAAGTGTCCAATAGATTCTGGCTGTACTCTAATTACATCATAGTAAGTGTCCAATAGATTCTGGCTGTACTCTAATTACATCATAGTAAGTGTCCAATAGATTCTGGCTGTACTCTAATTACATCATAGTAAGTGTCCAATAGATTCTGGCTGTACTCTAGTAAGTGTCCAATAGATTCTGGCTGTACTCTAATTACAACATAGTAAGTGTCCAATAGATTCTGGCTGTACTCTAATTACAACATAGTAAGTGTCCAATAGATTCTGGCTGTACTCTAATTACATCATAGTAAGTGTCCAATAGATTCTGGCTGTACTCTAATTACATCATAGTAAGTGTCCAATAGATTCTGGCTGTACTCTAATTACATCATAGTAAGTGTCCAATAGATTCTGGCTGTACTCTAGTAAGTGTCCAATAGATTCTGGCTGTACTCTAATTACATCATAGTAAGTGTCCAATAGATTCTGGCTGTAATCTAATTTACAACAGAGCTGTAAAGTGTCATAGTAAGTGTCCAATTTCTGGCTGTACTCTAATTGCATCATAGTAAGTGTCCAATAGATTCTGGCTGTACTCTAATTACATCATAGTAAGTGTCCAATAGATTCTGGCTGTACTCTAATTACATCATAGTAAGTGTCCAATAGATTCTGGCTGTACTCTAATTAACATCATAGTAAGTGTCCAATAAGCTGTACTCTAATTACATCATAGTAAGTGTCCAATAGATTCTGGCTGTACTCTAATTACATCATAGTAAGTGTCCAATAGATTCTGGCTGTACTCTAATTACATCATAGTAGTGTCCAATAGATTCTGGCTGTACTCTAATTACATCATAGAGTGTCCAATAGGCTGTACTCTAATTACATCATAGTAAGTGTCCAATAGATTCCGGCTTACTCTGTACTCTAGTAAGTGTCCAATAGATTCTGGCTGTACTCTAATTACAACATAGTAAGTGTCCAATAGATTCTGGCTGTAATCTAATTACAACAGAGAAAGTGTCCAATAGATTCTGGCTGTACTCTAATTGCATCATAGTAAGTGTCCAATAGATTCTGGCTGTACCAATAGATTCCAATGGGCTGTACTCTAATAACATCATAGTAAGTGTCCAATAGATTCTGGCTGTACTCTAATTACATCATAGTAAGTGTCCAATAGATTCTGGCTGTACAGCATAGTAAGTGTCCAATAGATTCTGGCTGTACTCTAATTACAACATAGTAAGTGTTCAATAGATTCTGGCTGTACTCTAATTACAGCATAGTAAGTGTCCAATAGATTCTGGCTGTACTCTAATTACAACATAGTAGAATAGAGACTGTACTCTAATTACCATATAGTGTCCTATAGATTCTGACTGTACTCTAATTACAGCATAGTAAGTGTAGTAATTCTGACTGTACCTAATTACAATAGAAGTGTCCAATAGATTCTGGCTGTACTCTAATTACATCATAGTAAGTGTCTAATGTACTCTAATTACAACATAGTAAGTGTCCAATAGATTCTGGCTGTACTCTAATTACATCATAGTAAGTGTCCAATAGATTCTGACTGTACTCTAATTACAACATAGTAAGTGTCCAATAGATTCTGGCTGTACTCTAATTTCATCATAGTAAGTGTCCCATAGATTCTGACTGTACTCTAATTACAGCATAGTAAGTGTCCAATGGATTCTGGTTGTGCTCTAATTACAACATAGTAAGTGTCCAATAGATTCTGGTTGTACTCTAATTACAACATAGTAAGTGTCCAATAGATTCTGGCTGTACTCTAATTACATCATAGTAAGTGTCCCATAAATTCTGGCTGTACTCTAATTACATCATAGTAAGTGTCCAATAGATTCTGGATGTACTCTAATTACATCATAGTAAGTGTCCAATAGATTCTGGCTGTACTCTAATTACAACATAGTAAGTGTCCAATAGATTCTGGCTGTACTTTACAAAAACTGCATATAGGATCTTGGTTTGGAAAATATTTATTTATAACATAATTGGTAGTCAGTAAGTTAAGTTCTATATTGAAGCCATTGTAATTTTGTGTTAGAAGTAACCTCAAATGATAGATTGTAAAATTCTAGCCATTCTCTAGTGTCTATAGTTAATACATTATTCCATTTTGATGAAATTGAATCTTTTGAAAGACTACAATTTATCTTGAATTAACGCTGATATAAATATTTGGAACTTTTTATAGATGAGATTATATGGTATAATTAGGTTTTGAAGTTTATTATTAAATGAATTTTGGTAAATGATGTCTAATAAACTTTTTTACAACACCTCGTATACCATTATATGTCAAGAAATCACAATTTATGTTATATTTCTGATTTAACATATCTCTTTCATACATTTTATCATTAGTGTCAATTAAATAAGTATTAAGATATTTTCCAGATTCAAATAATTTTTTTAATATAAAACTGATTATTTACCTTTTTGAATTTCACAAAGGTGTGGTAAATATTTGGTATTCTACACATTCGCCATCAACAATTTTTCATATATCTTTTAGGGCAGATAATTATATTATAATTATAATATATCCCTGTGTCAATAATTTGTCAGTGACTAGTCCACCTCTGCATATGTAACCCTCACACGCTGCATACGCCCTGGCATATCGGATCACCTGTGAAATACAAACTCCATATGCGGGTGACCGAGGGATATCACTACTTAAATGCGGAAAACCCACGATGGGAAAGCTGAAATCGTCGCGCCTATCGTATAGCTTAGTTGCGAAAGGCAGTAACAAATGGTATCCAAACTGATAATCAATGAAATATACAATGCATTACATATGTTTACTTATGACTTATTAAAGTTAGCTTCATTTGGATATAGGGCTAATATGTTTTCAATTTATAGTTGTTGTTTTATTATATGTATTATATTTCATTTGAAAAAAATTTATGTTCTGGATGCCGCATTCCTGTCGAGATATAATATTCTTCTTCTTAGGGCTTTAACGTATGCCTATGTCCACATTTATACACAGACAACATATCAATGGCATTATATATTACTACCCGTAGCACCATAGGACACTTCAAATAACACACAGCTGTGACTGAAAGACTTGTAGATCTTCTCACAAATAACTTTATCAGGAAGGTGTAAAAAATTACACGATACTTGATTATCGATATCTACTTTAGGCTAAATGAATGTTAAGATGCATAGAAAATAGCGATAGCCTATAGCTCTAGAGATATATTTTAGGCTTTATATATCGCTGATAGCCCTAAAATAAATATTATAACTGGTTAAAAATGAATTAGAATGATATTCTAGAAAGAGAGAACAGTACATCTAGGTACTTTAATCTTAAACTATCAAGCCTTGTACCAGAGTCATATACAGTTGTTATCTTAATATCGGTACTGCTGACCATCACTGTACATCACTTCTGGTTTAGTAGACCTAGCGGAGTAATCTATAAAGGGAAACTACTCTCTCTAACCTAACATCTTGAATACGGAACTTTCAGGACACAGACCCGTTTCGAGTTTAACATATTATTTACGTCAAATGTGAAACATGTCGTATTTCCAGTTTGCGTGAAAATGTCAAAAGCTTTCGATTTCGACTTTGTTTCCTTGCAAGTACGTCATATCAAACATTTTTATCTAAACACGAATCACATATTCAATTTAAAGTTGTGATCGAATAAGAGGATTAGATATAAAAAAAATATCAGATACCAAAGTATAAATCAATAGAATGTCCAGGACATAGATACGAATCCGGTAAAAATGGACAAACACTGACCTCTGGAAACCAAGAGGTGGGATCAGATGCCATGGAGGAGTAAGCATTCACAGTCGACCGGTCACACCGCCGTGAGTCCACAGTCAAGTCACAACCGGCACAGACGTTTTAACAACCGCCAACTCAACACCTCACTCAGTGAAACAGAGTGATTGCAAACAAGAGTATTATACCAACCGTAAAATTGCGGAACGTTGATATTAAACGCTGTTTTCGATATCCTTGTGTCAATAATTTGTCAGTGAGAAGTTTACCTCTGTATATGGGACGTTAAACAACAACATATATATACATATATGTACACCAGATGAATTTTGTTCATGCAGATGTTTTGGGAATGGGGTGAACTTTGAAAGAGTTCATATTCTCATAGACATAAAACTCCATATGATACTGCAGGTAACTGTTCTTTTGTATTTGTAGTGAGATAAGACTATTACCAATGACACCTTTACACTGATTGACCATGGAGCACACGTGTACAAGGATGGTTAAACATATACATGTATATCATTGGATGAGGTGTCAGTTAATAAGAAGTACATATCTATTTGTTTTATTTGATTTTTTAAATGTTATTTCATACCACAACCAGCAATTCTTCAGTTTTGGTATGGTATGGTAGAGGCCAAGATTTAATGATGGGGAAGAGAACCTGGTCACAATGTACCTTGGGCGAGCAAATAACTGGCCAATTTTCTCACAAAATCAAAGAGTTATTTAGAAACTTTTAATTATTAGTCTTTATAACAACACACATCAGTAGTCTATAGCATTAAACAATGATCAATATGTCAATTGTATTTATTCAGATCACCCTATGGTGACTCTTTGGTACGTAGTTTTCTTTTCGAAACACTTGATCTTTCATCCATGCATATTCAAATAAATTATTTATTTCGGTCACCGGATGAACAGCTTTAGAAAAAACACAGATATGAAGAGGGTCCGTATGTTGATTGTGTTTTTATACCCTTTATAGATACGACAGACGCGGCAAAATGCTGTCTGCTTCTACTTTCTATTTGCGTCGCTATGAAAACAAATCGATGCTTAAAAATTATCGCTTTTCACGTGATACGGATTATACTTTTAGAACCAATAAAAGTGATAACGCGGTATCCCGTAACTTCCGTATTGTACTTCACACTTTTAAACTCGAAACAAGGAGACACTATAAACGGTACAATGACTTAATTTGATTTCTCCAGTATATGTTTTTATCCTTTACTTCACGGAAAGTTATAAGTATGCATATTTCCTTTATATATAAAGATGTCTGTAGGCATGGGAAGAAATGTGTAGCGGAGGAGTTATGGGTCGCATGTGTTATGGAAGTAGTTCAGAACTACATGTATCTATCTGCTACAAAGATCAAGCGCTGTCTGTTGATACGGATAGAAACATTTGTATTTTATATCAGTGACATGAACGGTATTTATTCAGTTTTAAAAACAGCTTTGAAATGCATGCCTCTATTTACGACATAGGATGTATGGAATACATTCAGAATAATACAATATATCATTACATTGAAGGAGGGATGGTGAAGTCTCAATCAGAGTGCGCAAAATTATGTTTTTCTTTTACAAGGCTAGCCAAGCCACACAGACATACACAATTTGGTGCACGAGATTGCGATTTAGACATCCATCCCTCAATGTGGTGTTTGAATGTTTATTCTCTCACGGTTTAACAGTATAAAAGAGCAACTGCATTCGCCTTTGTTTAAAAACATCGGTAAATTAAAACTGAAATGTAGCTCCGGTACTCTTTGACTTTTAGTACAGAGTGAGATAACACCTTTATTCCCGGACAAATTGTTGAAATGAAAATTGTTTCAGCATAATTTCTGTATCCAACTACAGTGCAACGAGATTCCGTTTATTAAGAACATATTTCTATTGCCTTTGCATTAATTATTCATTTTTGTATACACCGCAATGCCGATAACGAGTTTAATATATCAAAATATCGAATGTAACGAGCTTATAAATATGTCCTGATGACGGTTTCATTACGTAATTCTAGTGTTGTATAACAAAGTGCTTTACAAACAAGACTTATGTTTTTATCTATTGTTTAATCAAGATAGATAGATAGATAGATAGATAGATATACCACAGCTTTAAGATTTTATAAAGCACATCATGTAACATTAACAACTTTGCCCATCTCATCACATGCAAAGCTTGTCAAAAACAATATGTTGGTGAATTTGGTGACTTTCGCAGACACATTAATAACCACCGGTCCACCATTAAAACTGAAAAACTCGAGGAACCTGTTGGTCAGCATTTCAACCTTGAGGGTCATAAATGGGAGGACATGACAGTCGTGGTTATTGATCACAATCCTAATTAAAGCGATGCGGACAGAAAACGGAAAGAAAAAAATTGGATGCACACACTTTAGTCTTTTAGACCCAAAGGCATTAATAATCTACTGGACTTCACTAAAATGAATTCGACCTAATATCTTTTCGCGATGTGTTTCGAGTTCAAATTATTTCAAACTCGAATCCTCCGTCGTTGGTTCGTTTTCTGTATTGTAATCTTATAGGTCCGACCTTGTAATTTTTATCTGATACTGTTTCCAATTGTTCGAACTGATGTAAACACGAATCCACCGTCGTTATCCTTTCGGTTCGAACATATGCTGTGTCGAATCCACCCTTTACTGTAATTTGTTTATTGTTTTGGGAACGATGGATCGAACTTGCTATGTATCGAATCCGTCAAATTGAGTAAAACTTGTCAGATTGAGTTTCGTGTTATGACTTAATTTATTCATTAAGTATTATAGCAGTTTCTTGTGTTTTCACTTTAATCCAGATCGATTCACTTTTCGTAGGAAGTTTGAATTTAGATTTGTAGTTATTATTTTGTTTGATGTTAATTTTTATTACTTTATCACACACACAAACACTAAACTTGAAATAAGTAGCATTCCTTTCATTCTCCGTTGTGTGTGTGTGTGTGTGTGTGTGTGTGTGTGTGAGTGTTTGTTTGCGTGCGTGCGTTTGTGTGTGTGTATGATTGTGTGTGTGTGTGTGTGTGTGTGTGTGTTGTATTATTCTGGATGTATTCCATTCATCCTATGTCGTAAATAGAGGAATAGCTTTCAAAGCTATTTTTACAATTAGATAAAAACTGTTCATGTCAGTGATGTAGAACCAGACAAACGTTTCTATCCGTATCAACAGACTGCGCTTGATCGTTTTATCAGATAGATATCTGTAGTTCGTTACTACCTACCTAACACGTGACTCCCATAACTCCTCCTCTACACTTTTCTTTCCACGCCTACAGATATCTTCATACATAAAGGGCAACACACACATACTAATGACATTCCGTAAGAGAAAAGAATACAAGCATATGCTGGATAAATCAAAGTAAGTCATTTTCCCATTTACAGTGTAACCTTGTTTTGAGTTTAAATGTGTGAAGAACAATTTTAAAATGAATTGTATTTTATTAATTCTAATATTTTTACTGGAAATATATTTTATTAACTTCAATAAAATATATTTCTTATCAATGATTTATCTAGAAGTCATCGACATTGTTAACTTACGATCTTATTTTTAAAACCCAAGTTAGTTGCATCATCCTTTGACGTCCCATTTGATAAAAAAGAAAGAAAAACGTATATTTAAATCATCCGTACTTAAGCTAATGCGCTTGATAAATGTCAATGCAGGAAGTCTGTTTTTCAGACCGTACGATCAAATTAACACTAGTTAAAATTTCAGAAAAAAAAATTCATTTCTGATTTGATACGAATGTAAATAATAAAAGAAAGATCTCACATTTCTAAATACATTGGTCATAATTCAAACGAAATAGAAATCTTACATAATGCAAAAATGCAAGTACGAAGAATAAGTATTTTGCTGGTACTGTCAGTTGCTTAACAAAACTGTTAATCAACAGTGATATTTGAATGCATGATTGCTTCCAAGTGTTATAAATTTAGGTAGCACAAAAAACGTACTTTTACGAATAGATCAAAGTGGAATGCCAAAACGGTTGAATGATATGACTAGATAATATTTGCAGTCATTCTAAAAAGGTCAAAATTTATTTCAATCAAAAAGTAAAATGACAATAAGCTTTATCTTGGTGTTCCTATGATGTTGTATTTTTAAGAATGAATTTTTCATAATTGTAAAATCGATAACTTGTCGCCCAGATTTGATCCTCATTCCAAGTAAAATTGAGTTATTCTAGTATACTTTTTTTTTTACAGATGGATACATATCATGCTATGATTATGCTTCTGTGCATTGCATTTGTATGCGCGGACGCAGAACAAGACACAAGCAACAGCAAATCAAAGGAAATCTTAGAATATAGAAATATTGTGAAAAACAATGGTAATCTATATAAACTTATTCTACCCTCGCTAAGAAAAACAGATGTTGAAAACAAAAGTACAAGGATAAAACGCAGAGTATGGCAACCACTTGGATTTCGACCTGCATATATTCGTTTCTTTTTACGAACAGTTAAACCAAAACAGAATGTAACTCAACTACCCAAAGTTCCGTTTAGATATGGATAATAATCACTTAATGAAGCATAACAAAACAAAGAACTATCATAGATTCCATCATCAAATGACAATTGTTATATCATTACTCTTTATTTATATTTATGTACATTGTATATTTATATATATATCTATATATGTAAGTGTTGTCATTGACCCAAATTTCATTACAAGGTGAAGACGATATCTAAATTAATAAAATATCATAATTGGACTGCACCCTTCTTCTTTTTCTTTGGGATTAACATAATGACCAAATCATTAATGTCATAATTAGACCATGCTGAGTCACAAATTGTTTTTATTTGACATGACATTACACTATTCTATTATGCATGTTGTTGATGTGTTATATATATATATATATATGTAATATTTGCCTGTATAATATGCAGCATACCCATACCCATACGATACGCTTCTAGATTATGCGTATGTATTACATGTATCGTGAAATGTATAATACATACCACTAGATAGGCATATGAATATTTGTTTTTCTCTGAATGAACCGTGTGTAAAGCATGCTAGTCCAGAACGTGTCACTGAGACAACAGTTTCCTCGATAATATAAAATCTAGCCTCTACCGGTCTTCACATTCCGTCAATAATTACGTTAACCGCGCACTGAAACATTTTAAAGTCATACAGAAGTATATGTCAGTCTAAGATCTACCCTAATGCCTTGGTACTGACAGTTCACCAAAACGCTTAAATGTCAGGGTTATCTATCTTCATAATAATGCTGTTGTGAATGATACCATGCTCCGAATATATCTAGCATTTACATTTGAAGTAGTGACCCTGGTTTAATAGTCGAAATCACTTCTGCCAAGTTCTGTCATCGGCACGCTTACTCGGCTATATCTACTGACACTGTTATGGAACGTCAATAGTAGGTTAATCGCCTACCTTCGAAAGATTTGCATAGAATTGTACCCTCAAATATCTCAAATTCAGTGCTTAAAATCGGCAACAGGAAAAAGCATACCTAAACCATTGTACAACTAACATCAACATCACAAACAATACCCATATCCACAGATAGCGCACGTCATTTAAGATTCAGACAGTGATCGAAAGTCAACCCACTTTTACAACAAACCGCTGACCAACTTTTCCTTGTACACATATGATGTGATGTCACTCTGTGAAAAAACTCTACTTGTGTTTGTAGAAAAAATAACATTTTGTTTTATATAACAAAGTTTGGATAATGAATTACATTAATGCTAGAATATATATCTTATGTGGTTCAAAAGTATTAAAGGCTAAGTTTTGCACTATTTTCTGTTGCGTAGCATTTGCTCATTTTACCGTTTGACCTAAATACTGAATATGTGGCTTTCATGCTGCTGTAACGCAACTATGCATACCTCCTTCAAAATGTTAAATTAAGGGGTAATATTCAAATTCCGTTGCAACGACTTTGCCATTTACAGGGTCGAGGTTTAAAAAGATGTTAAAATTGCCAGGGTTCGTAGCGAAATAACAAAGATATATTTTTCAAAATGTTGACGCTATCAAATAAACAATGATAATATGAGCTTTTTTATATAAAAAGATATCAGACAAAATACACCTTCATATGTTGTATTTAGATATGCGTTTATTCAACAAATGTTGTCATAAGCCTAATGGCAGCATATTAAAAAGTTTTAATATATGAGTTCAATAGATATATATGGTGACGCTATCAAATTAACAACGATGATATGAGCTTTTATATATGAAAAGATATCAGAGAAAATTAGGACAAAAGGACTTATGAAAGGTCGTAAGTGAGAGATGCGACTTAAATTAACCAGATAGCATCAGCCGCAAAAGGTCGTAAGTGACAGATACGACTTAAAATAACCAGATAACATCAGCGGCAAAAGGTCGTAAGTGACAGATACGACTTAAAATAACCAGATAACATCAGCGGCAATAGGTCGTAAGTGACAGATACGACTTAAAATAACCAGATAGCATCAGCCGCAAAAGGTCGTAAGTGCTGCACATCGATTTTTTTTTTCATGAGGAATTGCATGAATATTTTGTTTCAAAAATGAAAAACGATTGTTCAGTACAATTGGGTCAATTTGACATTGATCATGATCTAGTTATGACAAAGATAATTGGCCCATTATGCAAATGTCCACTCCCAAAAAATAAAAGCAGATTACAGTCTTATGATCATATTTTATTCATTTTTATATTGCGTTTCACTGTGTATACAAAGTCAATTGATGGAAACACATAAAGACATAAATACACATACAATGTTCAAAAAAGAGAGAGTTATAATATATCCATTGTCATTGTATTATGATTTCTATCATTACTGTCAAGTTTATGTTACATGAAAGCCATGTTTTATCACGTGATAATTCGGCATTTTTATCAATAAACAATACGCCATACTTATCCATACCTAAAAGGAACTTTGGGTTGTTGAGTTACATTCTGTTTTGGTTTTACTGTTTGTAAAAAGAAACGAATATATGCAGGTGGAAATCCAAGTGGTTGCCATATATTGCGTTTTGTCCTCATACTTTCGGTTTCACTTTTTCTTTTACTTTGATGACTGAGAAGTAGTTTAAGTAGAGTCCCATGATTGTTCCCAACATTTCGATATTCTATCGAATGACTGATATTGGTTCCATCTTGATGTTCCATACGCACCACAGATACACTGACCACAAAAATAATTATTGCACGAGATAAATCCATCTGCAAAAGAAATAACATGATTTAAATTTGCCCTACGTTAGTGCAGATTGTGGTACAACCGATATTTATTATTTTGATCGCATAGACACAAAGCTTGCCATTATGTGACTTAGATTTATATTGCAATAAACACTGGTACTTACTATCACTACCGATATCTTCTAAACATATCAGCCAACCCTTTCCGAGTAAAATTTTGTCAAATCGTAAATGTATATGTTTTTTTTTTTTTTTTTTTTTTTTTTTTTTTTTTTTTTAATTCTTTTTTATTTTTTTTTTTTTTTTTTTTTTTTTTTTTTTTTTTTTTTTTTTTTTTATTTTTTTTTTTATTTTTTTTTTTTTTTTTTTTTTTTTATTTTTTTTTTTTTTTTTTTTTTTTTTTTATTTTTTTTTTTTTTTTTTTTTTTTTTTTTTTTTTTTTTTTTTATTCGATTTTTACTAAATCTAACACAAAAATGTAAAAAATGCTTCTGCAACAGCGGAAGAACATCTTGTTTCATCATCATCATCATCATCATCATCATCATCAATACATAACGCACACATACATATACGTGTATATAGTATTCAACATACATGAATATGAATACTTTAGTTCCCATAGGTTATTTTACTTGTATGGTTACATTGACCAATGTGACTTGGTCATGTTTTTTTGTGGTTTTTCTGTGTACCCTTTATTACACCATTATTATTGGCCAAGAAACTGAATAGATATGTTTCTGACAGTAAGTAAAATCTTACATTCTAACAACGTACACTAATTCTAAACTAAATTAATTCTTAATGAAGAATAAACTAAATAGTTTTTATTGATGTAAAAACACAAGGGTTGTAGAAATATTAGAATATATAAAGTAATTAAATACCATTAAGCTTGAAGGTTTTCATGAAACTATTAATTTAAATATGATAAAACACAATCATGCAATAAATAACTTACTTTGATATCACCAGCTTTAACCTGTTTCTGTAGCGGAATGTTATAAGTGTTTATGTGTGCTTTATATATCAATCTCTTCAGAGACGTCAGTAAAATTATGAAGGAGGAAACCAAGATGTCACGTGATTCACAAACATCTCAGTATTCAATAAGTACTGTATACATTCAATTAACAGCTTTTAATTTGATACAATTTTGAAAAATAATATTAAAATCCTGATAGAAAAAAATATCACATATGAATCGAAACTGCAAGTTGATGCATAGCATGAATAGAGATAAAGTACAGTTAACACAAAGAACTTGACTCTCTAAGAAAACAGATTGGTAAAATGCCCTGTTGGTTGATTGTTTGCAATTTATAGATCAAGGACCAAATTACACACACACGCACAAACACACACACACACACACACACACACACACACACACACTAAATTTTTCTGCTTAGTATAATTGTTGTGTAGAAACACATCATTCAACATATAAGACATCCAACGATAACTGTTTCGTGTGTATATATATATATATATATATATATATATATATATATATATATATATATATATATATATATATTAAAAGACAACGCAAAATTAAATGTTCTTATATATTCATATATGAATGAGTTCTTATGAAGAAGCACACGAAACATTTTGTTTATTCAATTGAAATGGGGGTATTGATATCGAGAGGGTCAATAACCTATAAAATCACATTTTTGTGGTTAAAATATACAATTTTGAATTTTCATGTGTAAAATTCATTTCAACTCAGCGGTCAGGCTACATAGTCCTTACCGCACCGTATCACATATTTCAGAAACTTACTTATTCGACCTTTTGCATCCATTATAAATCAGATGAATGAGTTTAATCGCAAACAGTGAGATAAAATTCTTGTCATAGTACATTGGTTTTTTTCTTCTTGTAGTAGTGATTTAAGGTGTCACCGTCCGTTGTCCCTTTTATTCGTTTACCTTTGCGAGGACATCAATCATCTGGTGCATTGTTGACCAAGTTGAGTTGAATATTTATGAGGTATATTCACAATATATTCATATTTTTTTCCAACTTGTTTTTATAAATTACATTTTAGTTAGCCAAGATTTATATCGACTTCTCATTAAGAAAAACATTTTTGTAAATATTTGTCATTACAATATCTGTACTTCTAAGTTTAAGAATAAGATATACGTCTTGAGATCAATCGTAAATAAAATTTATATTCCATATGAATTCACGAGAGATACCGAGAGACAGACAGAGACAGACAGAGAGATAGAGAGACAGAGAGAGAGCAAACAATATTTTTTATTCAACTACATTTGTTTAATTTATGCCATTTAGCATAACTCAACGTTTTGGTATTTCATCTAAACATATATACGATAGGGTTTTATAGAAATGCTAATGCATTACACCATCTGTCTTCATAATAGATCACATTAGCTGTCTATATAATACAACACAACAGCTTTTTATATAATACAATGCATCAGATGTCTATATAATATAGCACATCAGATGTTTATACAACACGGCAGCTGTTTATATAATACAATGCATCAGATGTCTATATAATATAGCACATCAGATGTTTATACAACACAGCAGCTGTTTATATACAACAACACAGCAGCTGTTTATATAATACAATACAGCAGCTGTTTATATAATACAACACAACAGCTGTTTACATAATATAACACAGCAGCTGTTTATATAATACAACACAACAGCTGTTTACATAATACAACACAGCAGCTGTTTATATAATACAACACAGCAGTTGTTTACATAATACAACACAGCAGTTGTTGTGTTGTATTACATAACAACTGCAGCTGTTTATATAATACAACACAGCAGCTGTTTATATAATACAACACAGCAGCTGTTTATATAATACAACACTCTTTATGTAATACAATGCATCAGCTGTCTACATAAAACAATACATCATCTGTCTGTTTAGTATAGTACATCAACTGTCTATCCTATCTATATAATATAGAACATTACGTGTCTATATAATATAACACACCAGCTGTCTTTACCGTACATCAGCTGCCCTACATCTGCTGATACAAAACATCAGCTGTCTATATAAAACAACATAGTAGTTAACTATATGATACAGTACTACAGCTGTCTATATGATACAGCACTACAATTGTCTATATGATACAGTACTACAGCTTTCTATATGATACAGTACTACAGCTATCTATATGATACAGTACTACATCTATCTATTGATACAGTACTACAGCTGTCTATATGATATAGTACTACAGCTGTCTATATGAAACAGTTCATCAGCTGTCTATATAAAACAACATAGTAGTTAACTATATGATTTTTATATAATACTACACAGCAAGCTGTTACTATATATGATACAGCAGTTGTTGTGTTGTACTACAGCTGTCTATATGATACAGTACTACAGCTGTCTATATGATACATTACTACAGCTGTCTATATGACACAATGCATCAGTTGTCTATATGATGCAGTACATCAGTTGTCTATATGATGCAGTACATCAGCTATCTATATTACACAATGCATCAGCTGTCTATATGATACAGTACTACAGATGTCTATATGACACAATGCATCAGTTGTCTATATGATGCAGTACATCAGCTGTCTATATGACATAATGCATCAGCTGTCTATATGAAACAGTACTCCAGCTGTCTATATGATCCAGTACTACAGCAGTCTATATGATACAGTACTCCAGCTGTCTATATGATACAGTGCTCCTGCTGTCTATATGATACAGTACTACAGCTGTCTATATGATACAGTTCATCAGCTGTCTATATGATACAGTTCATCTGCTGTCTATATAAAACAACATAGTAGTTAACTATATGATACAGTACTACAGCTGTCTATATGATACAGTACATCAGCTATCTATATGACACAATGCATCAGCTGTCTATATGATACAGTACTACAGCTGTCTATATGATACAGTACTACAGCTGTCTATATGATACAGTACATCGGCTATCTATATGACACAATGCATCAGCTTTCTATATGATACAGTACTACAGCTGTCTATATGATACAGTACTACAGCTGTCTATATGATACAGTTCATCAGCTGTCTATATAAAACAACATAGTAGTTAACTATATGATACAGTACTACAGCTGTCTATATGATACAGTACATCGGCTATCTATATGACACAATGCATCAGCTGTCTATATGATACAGTACTACAGCTGTCTATATGATACAGTTCATCAGCTGTCTATATGATACAGTTCATCTGCTGTCTATATGATACAGTTCATCTGCTGTCTATATAAAACAACATAGTATCTATATGACTATATGATAGCATTGTCAGTACATACTACAGCTCTCTATATGAAACAGTACTACAACTGTCTATATGATACAGTACTACAGCTGTCTATATGATACAGTACTACAGCTGTCTATATGATACAGTACTACAGCTGTCTATATAATACAGTTCATCAGTGTCTATATGATACAGTTCATCTGCTGTCTATATAAAACTACATAGTAGTTAACTATATGATACAGTACTACAGCTGTCTATATGATACAGTTCATCAGCTGTCTATATGATGCAGTACTACAGCTGTCTATATGATACAGTTCATCAGCTGTCTATATGATACAGTTCGTCAGCTGGGAGCCGGCCTCGGATGAGACAGTAAAAACTGGAGGTCCCGTGGCACAGTAGGTGACGGCACGTTAAAGAACCCTCACTGTTCAATGGCCGTAAGTGCCGAGCATAGGTCAAAATTTGAAGCCCTTCACAGGCATTTGGTGACGTCTCCATATGAGTGAAATATTCATGAGTGGGACGTTAAACAACAATAAACAAACAAACAAACGGTACTACAGCTGTCTATATGATACAGTACTACAGCTGTCTATATGATACAGTACTACAGCTGTATATATGACACAATGCATCAGTTGTCTATATAAAACAACATAGTAGTTAACCTGTTTAAATCTGTCTATATGATATAGTGCTACAGCTTTCTATATGATACAGTACTACAGCTGTCTATATGATACAGTGCATCACCTGTCTATATGATACAGTACTACAGCTATCTATATGATACAATAATACAGCTGTCTATATGACACAATGCACCAGTTGTCTATATGATGCAGTACATCAGTTGTCTATATGATGCAGTACATCACCTGTCTATATGATACAGTACTACAGCTATCTATATGATACAGTAATACAGCTGTCTATATGACACAATGCACCAGTTGTCTATATGATGCAGTACATCAATTGTCTATATGAAACAGTTCATCAGCTGTCTATATGACACATTTCTTCAGGTGTCTATATGATACAGTACTCCAGCTGTCTATATGATAAGTACTACAGCTGTCTATATGATACAGTACTACAGTTGTCTATATGACACAATGCATCAGTTGTCTATATGATGCAGTACATCAGTTGTCTATATGATGCAGTACATAAGTTGTCTATATGATGCAGTACATCAGTTATCTATATGATGCAGTACATAAGTTGTCTATATGATGCAGTACATCAGTTGTCTATATGATGCAGTACATAAGTTGTCTATATGATGCAGTGCATCAGCTGTCTATGTAATACAACACATTAGCTATGTATACCACACAGTACATCAGCTGTCTATATAACATAGTATATCACCTGTCTATATGTTACAACACATCAGTTGTCTATACAATACAACATCTTAGCTGTTTATATGATATAACATATTAGCTATCTATGAGATATAGTGCATCAAATGTCTATACTATACAATACATTAGTTATCTTATATAATATAGTACATCGGCTGTCTTTGCCATGAAATACATCAGCTTTCTATATAATGCGACATGTTAGATGTCTATATCATACAATACATCAGCTGTTTATATAATATAGTACACATCAGCTGTCTCTCTATATAATACAACAAATCAGTTATCTATATAATACAACATCCTAGCTGTCTATATATAGTCGGATTCATGTCATTTTATAATTTCGCTGAATCATAATTAAATCACAGGGACTTAGCATTGTTGCCAAAAGGTTGGAAATTCTGTGTGGTACTTGATACTACTATAGGGGGTCACGATTGCTAAGAAAATGTTATGCTAGCCCTTGTTTGGCATTTGATAAACGATATCTACGCACTAAAATATTTCTATATCTTTATGAGGAAGATTCTGCTGCTAACCATTAAGCCTAGACAAGCTTTTCTCACTTTACTGGAGTCATGGCTACACCAGATTTAACCATGTGTTTTGATTACATTAAGCTAGGTTTCAGTGGTGAATAAATTAACCCTCTAATTTTGAATGACATTTGGGCTTAAATCTGCGAGGTGAGATTTGTGAATTCAAAACATTCGACATGCATCTGAACCGCATTCAAAAGGTTTGCCCATCTGATAATATTACCACACCCTCAAGTTCGGAAGGCCATTACTAAATACATACTCAAGGAATAATTAACAATATAGGTTACTGTCATTATTACTAATCCTTGGCAGTTAACAAACTGTATGATATAAATCAAACTGGCTCAGTTTTAGAAAAAAAGGTCGCTCATTGTCGACCGGCTATAGTCCACCTAGAAACTTCTCCTCGCTTACCTTCAGTAAACATTGTTTTAAAGGGACAGCTATTTCTTGATGTAGTGCATTGCAATAATGTATGCATTGATTGGGCGTAGTGAATGAATACAATATGATATATTTAAATGTGTAATTACAAAAACATATTTGAATCCCTTTCAGAGCGGTGTCAATCAGACATGTTGGGAGATTCCAATCAAATTAAAAACTGATCTCTAATCGCTTCCGTTTTCTGATATGTCGCGTATAGGATCTAACGCAATCCGTTTCGGTGTTACGTGCCGCTGACCTCGAAGGTGACCAATCCAAGAACAATGGCAAAGAGATGTGAACAATTTTAACATTGTAAAAAACACTGAGCACACAAAATACATTAGTATAGAATTATATTCATAACCTTGGATGAGTTCGAATCACAAAAGATATTGGGATGGTTTTTTTTGCGGACTACCGGTTTTCGTTTTTATTTCATAAAATAAATAACATCTCTTTGCCATTATTTTTGGTAAATCCCACCTCTTGGTCGAACATCTCACACCTACGAGAAGTCACCCGAACGTGACCCCATAGTGGATTGCGTTAGATTATCTACGTGTCACATCAGAAAACAGGAGCGGTGAGAAATATATTTTTAATTAGATTAGGAAGATCGAAGTTCAAAATCGTTCACTTAGATGTTTTCATTTCATGTTTCGTTTAATACTTACTCATATATTTTAAAGGATGGTCCGTACTGATGGGTCAAAGGAGAGCATGAGTGCTTTTGTATCAGCTGATGTTATGCTACATTTAACATTTAATTATTTGATTCATTCGCAAAGAAACTGATATGTACATTTCTTTTAAATCTAGTCTTTCTCATATACCGACAATATTTCATATTTTTTTTATATATCTTCAGA